>JAOBYE010440086.1:0-13855 GCA_025403585.1 Parazoanthus swiftii | reverse complement strand
ATTAGTATTAGTATTAGTATTAGTATTAGTATTAGTATTAGTATTAGTATTAGTATTAGTATTAGTATTAGTATTATAAATAATAACAATAATACTATTGTTGTTGTGCCTCCGGTCCAAAATACAGTTATTATGAAAGCAAATCATTAAAAGAACCAACCCCTAGTAAGTTTTTGTTACATCATTCCTCTTGTAATGGGTAACGCATTATTCTGTTTTATTATCAGACTTTTCATGTTAGTTTTTATTTATTTATTTTGCTTTCTAATTGATACAGTTTGAAAGATTTTAAGAAACGGAACGTTTCATCAAATGAAGAAATATACTAAATCGCAATCATATAAGGTGTCTGGCTTCCTCCGGCTGCTTTACAAATAGTCATTGATCCTTCTAATATGAGAGATTATATTTTGCCTTAACAGCTGAAACCTTAACTCTATTAACTTAATTCAAATAACTCCCCTTCCGTTAATAGTCCTCCTGGTTTCAATTGAAATAGTTTTGGGACATCGCCTATACAACTGAAAGATTTTGTATAAGATTGAAATGCCAGGCTAATCAAGTACACCGACAAATATTCACCTCCCTATAGCTACTGGCTTCTTTCTTGTTCGCCAAACTAACTTCAGCCTGTTACTTTTTGTTTTTTATCTTCTAAGAACAGACTCTCAGAGAACTTGCCAATTTAAACTTAAGATAAGAGTTAAGAAAAGTCTTAAACTCTGTCTCGGCGATGCAAAGCACAAGAAAACAGAGTAGCTCTTCAACCAGAGCAGCTGTTTCACGCATAAAGCATGAACAAATTAAGAACAACTTGAGACTGAATCTGCCAAATTTAAAGGAGCCTCGGCCAAAACAACCTGGTTGTTATTTAAAGAAACTAAAAACGCGTGTTTTAATTTTCCAGTAAACTTAGAAAAATCTCGATCTAAAACCGCACCCCAACTTAAATTCCGTCTGATCGCGACTTTATTATATACAGACAGTAGTAACGACCATAAAAATACATACCGAAGTAACATATTGCATGTGTTTGATAGACTGGCTAGAATCCGAATCTTTCTGTACAATGTCCCATTGTACTTGCCAATACCGGCCGCCTGGCGCTATCACTTATACACTATTTTTGTTTTATAAGAACCTAGTTGAGGCTGAGTTTTGCTCAAAGTTTTAACACAATGTACGGGTTAGATTAAGAAAATCCTTTAACTCTCTACAGATTGTTCGTTTTCTTTTTACAAAAAGAGTGTAGTCTCATTTATGTTTATGAAAGTGTGAACAAGAAAGCACATAATGAAGTTACTCATTACCAGAGCAACGGAGCGCTGTTTTTTTATCAGTAAAAACCAGTAGTTTTGGCTGAGGCACATTGTTCTTAATTTTTCGGCGATTTGAGCCTCAGCTTGTTCTTAAATTGATCTTAAATTTTGGCCAATCTGAGCCTCGTTGTTCTTAAAGTTGTTCAGTAGTGTCAAGGTTTTTTGAGGTTTTGCTGACGTACGTCCGCATTTTGCTTTTTAAACCGGCAAGTTTTTGAAGAGGCATGTAGAATATCAGACACCCCAAATATCACACTCTCAGCCAATTTCTTTACTTTGAACAAATCAGTAAGTTATCTGCCACAAATTTGATCGTGAACAAAAATAGATTTTAAAGTTTTGTTCTGGCTTAGATGTAAACGTCGTTGCGAAGCGGTGATATGATACAGGAAAACCTGCCACAAAACCCAGCAAAACCTATACGTATACAGGCAAGACCGGTCATAATAGAGTGGAATCCGATATAGTGACGCATACTTAGAGCAGAACACTAAATACTTATTCAACAAGACTGTCATGGTGAAAAGATTATGTAACGCAGTATTCTGCCCGTTTTGCGAAAAAATAAATTAAAGTTAATTTGCACTTTCGAAGTCATGCTTCATCATATATCGAGGATAACGTTTGCAGTTGGACTCGTAATTGTTCCGCAAAATCAAGCTTTTCGTTGGGTAGGGGGTTAGCCATTACATTGTGGTTTCGAGCAAGGCAAAATGTTGAAAATTGCGACTTTCGTTAGTTCAGCATCGCGGCACGACAATCGAAACTAATAGTAATATTAAAAAATAGTGAGTGACGGAGAAAATGAAAACAACTAATTCATTGTTACAATCAATAGTGAACTCCTTTGTTTTACCAGAACATGATAATTATGGGCAAAGGTCGTTTCTCATTAATTTGTTGATAATATTTAGATTTAAATTTGTCCTAATTTGTTCTCGTTTTATTCATACTGAACAAATGTTGAAGTAAACGAGTGACTCTCGGTGGGTCAGACCTTGAGCCTGAACACTTTCTTATCTTAATTTAAATTTTGATAATCAGTTCTGAGCACTAGTGTTCTTAAGAAATTGGTTTTATAAAAAGCAAACCAAAGGTGAGATCTAACAAAATGTGACCAATCTCAACAAATGGCGCTTGCAAAACATATACGAAAATATCAAAGTAATAAAAAAATAGTCAATAATAAAAGCCTCAAATTTCTCTTTGAAAAAATACATAAAATTATGGTCGACTAGTTTATGGCTTGCCAAACTGATAATTTTGACATCCGAAAAAACAGTTAAATAGTCGCACGTACCTAGATGGCCAACGCAACCGCCACCCAACCGTTTGAATTGAACCACAATTCTTCCAAGGATGTTTGGCATGTACTAACCGGAATAAACACGATTCTATCGAACGGCAGAGAGAAATTGAAAAATAAACTGGTCTTTTTTTCTAAAAATCGAGTCATCGTACTATCCCGACAATAACACGGGGATTTTTATTATAGTCGTATGGACATTTATTGATAAGTTGATAAAATTAGGACTGATCATATTCAGCAATGATTTCACCGAAAAATTCTCCCACTGTACTTACCACAAACTGCATTATTGTTATCGTTTCCGCCTACTCTTTGGTTTAATGCATTTGACTCCCTCATTTCAAATTTAACAATAACACGTAGAAAGTGGTTTTAAAATGGTTTCATCAAAACAAACAAACAAACATTCCTCCTACGGCCTATCGGACATGAAAAAATGTTGATCGTTAAATTGTATTTTCTACTTGTCATCTCGGAACGAACGAAGTGCGACACAGGAAGCGAAAAGGTCAACACAAACTTGCATTCGTGCCCAATGGAGCTCAGTGATAGACAGGCGTGGTAAAATGAAAGTAAACGGATCAGATGTTGCCATTACTTCGATGATTTATGTCAAATCACTCTAACTTATCACGAGCCATTCGAGTGAACAATATAGATAAGGAACAATTACTTCAGGGCAAACCGAACGGTTTAAAAAGTATTCAAATCTATAAGGTCACAGTCTCACTAACGCTATGTTTCTGTGCAAAGTTTTTATTGCTGTCAGTTTGTTGGTGTGTACTCAAAACAGAAACCAAGCTTTGGTCCGTGCTTACAGTGTCGTACGCTCGACAAAAGGTGATTTGTTTCGGAACTGGAAGACTTCGTCGCGAGGCAGGGCATCCAAATGTCTAGAGAAGGGTTGCCGTGACTCAGAAGCTTCTTGTGAAGGGGCCACGTGTTGTTTCTGTCGCTGTAAAGCGCAAGATCTGAGACCAACTTTCGTGAAACGTCTGAAGAGGTGCATAGGGAACTCTGCATTGCCACACATGATAAAAAGATCAGGTAAACCACTACTCTTTCTCTTTGGTAGCATGAAAAGTTATCCCTGATAAGTTATCCCAAAACATTTCGACACTTATTAAATCTAACCTTGCGTTTCTAAAACAAAGCGACAAAATGTGTGCCTGTTTAAAATGGACAACCTAGCCTCCGGACAAACCAGTCTGTTACCGGTATAGTTTAAAAGCGGTTGGTCCAGTTAAATGTTACAGCATAAAATGCGGTGGTAAATTATGGCAATTACGAACTGTGACCCGACGTAAGGGCTAAAACAGTTTTTAGGCATTCTTAAAGATGGGCTTGAAGACCGTAGCGTTCTCCAACATTTAACTTTAGGAATTTATTTCCAATATGGGGAACCGATGTCCGATAGAAATGTCAAATTTGAAGAGCTCAGTATAAGTGGTGTAGGAAAGTCATTAACTGATCGATATAATCAAGCCGTCACCTTGTATTAACTATACCTTATTTAATTACTCTTGAAAGAGCGTTTTTTTTTCTTTGCACAACTGATAGCCTGCGCCTAAAGGAGGGCTTGGATATAGGATAGCGGTTCTACTGGGATTTTTCTAAAACCGTGTTTTTGATCATGGACGTGTGTAAAAGAAAACTGAGAGCCTGGCGCGCCTCACCTGGCACTGCCTCATCGCACTTTTGGCGTTCTGCTTTGCTCGGCTTTCCAGGCTATTCAAGTTGTTCACACCCGAGGCACACAGCACGCTACCAAGAAGCAAACAGGCATGTGCAGTTCGGATAAAAGTGAAATTGCTTCTGTTTTCGCTCAAAATTTGATCTATTGGTTTTGCCTTCCGCCTTTTCTAATCATTTCTTTTCTGAAATCACAGCTTTAAATGTAAAATCCTTCCATGCACTAGATCTGGACTGCTGCCTAGCGGGAGGGGTACTTTTACGGATAATTCAACAGCGTACTTTTAAACTAAAAGAAATGGCATTTTTCAACAGAATAAGCGTAAAAAAGTTTTCAGTCTACACTGAAGTAAATTTGGCGTGAACTTGTGCGCAAAAAAACATGGTTTATGACAAAATAGGAGTAATACCACACCATGTAGAGAACAAACGGCATAAAACCATTGCCAGATGATGGCCAAAACATAATCTATAGGTAAAGCTGCCTTTCACCTATCAAGATAATGGGGTTCACTCAAAAGACTTTAATTATATTATTTCCGCCGAATGATCATTCATGGATTATCGCTAGCCTTCATATACTAGATACGTTACCTTTATGCGATATGCCAGTATGAGTTTGTTTTAACTTTTATCATTTTTGAGCAAACTTAAGCAGAAAGGCTCCATTAGTCTTACAGTGATGCTGCGAATTTTCGCGCACCTTACAGTAAAGATGCAGTGGCTTCGTGAAATTTGTTCCACAGTGCTGACTAGGAATATTTTCAGCTGCAAGATAAGTTGCACGAAGTCTAGCAAGGACTTTTAAAGTTCCAGCAACAGGAATTTTTATTGCTTTTTGTGTATGAACAAACACGATTTCGGAAAATGAGACCTTGGCTAATGCTGATAAGCAGATCTGTGCATTTCTTTAGGACAACGAGTACTTGCCAAATTTAACTCTAATCTCTAATCATTAAATTCGATACTGATGCTTCAAAAAGTAATGGCTATTTTTTTTTTTTTTTCATTTACCAAATCTGAAATAACTGAACCTTCATAACTTGGGGTGAAGGGATTGGAAGAGCTGGCTGTAAGGGTTTGGAAAACACAGCGAAGAGAAAAAGGAAATATCACTTTGATCTTTGTATGAAACAAAGATCAAAGTGGGCATTATGATTCCATAAGTGTCTTTCTTCCCACGGTTGTCAGTTCTCAATACGGATGCCAAACCAGTGTTGAAAGGTGTGGCGTATCTCCTTACAGATTATCGACTTTACATTAAGGTCGCGCATCACGTTTCGGGACTCAAGTTTGAGGTGGGATATTTTTAGGCGGCACGAAAGTGTTTCTTCCTTTAGCTGGTTTTCAGAAATAAATTTTCTAGTTTAACTTAGGTTTGGATGGGTTGCTTTTTGTTTGTTTGTCGGCAACCCAAGTATCCATTGATTTTCTAACAGTCCGACCAATACAATTTTTTCGTGAAGAGATTTTAGCGTTTGCAGGAGAGTTTTTGCCGTGTTAATTTGCATTCGTGATCAAGTACATTTGTTTGAGGACAATGGTTCGAGTAAATTTTCCTATCTTGTGTACATCGTGGTGTCATTTTATTCGATTCCCGATTACTTAAAATAAAATTAGTAACAGTAATAATAATAATAATAATAATAATAATAATAATAAAAATAACTGTGATGATAATAATAACAACAACATGAATATGATCGAATGAATGAACATGAATAGTAGATCTTTTAGGAGGATGCTTGCGGCAATATGCCGTGGTAATTTTTGACTGTAACGGTAAGACTAAGACAAAATAAAATATATGTTATCTTAAACTGCACGAATCAAAAGTTAAGAAGGCATAGAGTCATTAAAAATTGTAAGCTAACCCACAAATTGAGGATCCGGCCTTTTAAGTGCATCTGTCTGTTCGAAGTTGAGCACTCTTTGCCATGAACTGCTTAGCCACGCTAACAACAACAGCAAAAAACAGCATTTATTGGTACCTTAAAACACTGTATGAGTGTATATTGTTAACATCAGTGAAACTCGAACAAACGCGAGTAATGCAAAGGTGTAATATTCCTCCCCCCGCGGGGTACTCCCTATATTTGGATGATAGGTATGACCGTCGTATTTTATAGGGTACAAAATCGGCGATCAGGTAATTTTTAGGGTGTTTTTGAGCGAAAATCGCACTCGGAAGAAAATCTGGTATTTTTTAGGGCTTATTTGAGCTAAAACGGTACGCTGAAGATGAAATTAGGGTGACATTTTTTTTCCACAAGGTATTTTTTAGGGTAGAAAATCGAGCTCCCCCCCCCCGGAATATTCCTTAACTGACTGGCTTAAAGAAACTGTACGAGTTTTGATAATGTTACAGACGTAGCGATTTGTGTCTTTCATAGCTATAGTAATACAACAAAAATATTTGAATAGCCAAATCTTGAAAAATGTGGAGTTTACGTATCAGCATTGGCATCATTGGTATTAACTTAACAGTTAACTAAAAAAATGTTAAAAGTTCTTCGAATTAAGTCGCGAAAAAGGAAAGTTGCGAGGTGCCTAGAAAGCTTCACCAGGAGGAAGCGGATCGATTGAAGTTCGGGAAAGGGGGGATAAGGGGAATATGGACGGGGAGTGGAAAAATGTTATAGAACATAGTTAACCGTTTCATCCAATAGTTTTGGTTTGCACAAAAATATAGCTTACGCGCCATCCATCTAGGCAACAGATCAGTTTTAAAAAAATATCTCTCTTACAAATGACATAGATTTTTAAAAAGCACTTGTTGCACATTTAAGACTGATACTCAACATTAAGTCTCTTCGGCAAATATCCCCTGCTTCCGTATACAACGATTGCGGATCTTGCCATCCACTTTAGCAATTACACTGGACTTAAGAAACCTACATCCTTTTTTGAATGACTGTTGATGTAACAAAAATACCGTAAGAGAAGTTGATGTAAAGTGAGAGCGGATGAGCAGGTTTGTAGGTTTGTGGCTCAAATACTGAAATAGCAACATCCTTCATATGAATTAAAGGAGCATAGATTCACAGACCGTAGTTTATCCCACTGACAACAGTATCCACTATAAATTACCAAAGATGTAAGCAAATGTACTATACTGCAGCTACCACGACAAAACTTTTAGATGTGCCATTTCCGTGTCATTTTGCTATTTCCAAATCGTTTTCCTTATTTGGTCTGAGGAATAACAAAAATAGCATCAGTGACAATATTTTGAAACAAAGAAACACATGTAAATATGGGACTTTTTAAGTGGTCTGATAACGGCGTGTTCTAACATGATACAGATCATGTTCGCACGGCTTGCTGTGTTTTTTTATTTATAACTAACTGATAAATAATAAGTCATGTTGGTTTTTCCCCTTGTTTTTTTTTTTGTTTTTGTTTTTTTTACTTAACGTCCAGCCCCAAATTTTCAACACAGTATATTTTTTTATCTGCTCAGTTTTGAGCTGTTAAATTTATAACTTTCAAAAAATTATAGCTGGCCTCAGCCTGAACGGATATGTTATCGAATGCCGTTTGTTTCGCATATTCAATGTTCTGAAAAAAATAATGATGTGTTTATATAAATAAATAGTGTAGAAATACAGCAAAAAACTAGCAGATTACTTCAATATTTTCCGCTTCGTCCTAACTCCCTTCCGTACATTATTAGCTGTTTCAGTCTCGGATATGTGTGGATTAAAAAGTTCCGCACAGGCGTATCTGCTTATTCATATCCATGGCCATACACAAAATATATTCATATGGCTATGCTATAACCTATATCTCATATAGCTAAAGGCAAAGTAAAGTAGGGGGAAGGTCTTTTTCAAAGTCACGATATAGTTTAACGTGCATTCAGCAGCGTGAAACATCATTCAAAAGATGAGTTGGTATGAAACGTTCGAGAACATATTTCATGTGCAAGAAAAAGTTCTGGAAAAGGTGCTTTTTCCCGTCTGCAAGTGCAACAAAGGGGGAAATGTCCTCAGGGCGAATATAACTAGTAACATATCTCGTTACAAAATATACCATTAAATACACCTGAATCAAAAGCATTACACAACGGTAAAACAAGTGAAAGATCTTTACGACAAAATTGTAATGAGAGATGAAATAAGATCAAGGAATAATACAGAATAAGTATATCGTGACTGTTGCAGCTGCCAGCATTCATACAAGTTCCTGTCGACTCCTTAAAAACAAGTGCGGAAGTGCAACTTTGATTGTTTACAAAACTGTTGAGTCCACTGGCTGTTCTTTTATTAAACATTGCACCTGGTAAATGAAACCACGTTGCTCTCGTCACCAAACCACCCCTTCGTAAAAAAGTGTCGCTTACAAATTCGACAGAGAAAACACTGGCATGTAATCGCCTACATGCAAAATGATCCTTTTCTTTGTTAAGTTAAAGTATATTCTTCTTTCCCTTGCGGTTTTGGGAAACCACCTCAGCGGAAGTCTGCATAATAAATTCTTTTGTTACGCTTTGTCTCTTTCTCTCTTGTAGTTGTAGTCAACACGTGTCAAGCTGCTAATCGGGCGTGAAAGGTGAAATATATGTTTGATAACTGAAAAAAAGTGCGTGCTATCTCGGGCGACTGAACACAACTGAACACATACAGATCATGAAAGAGTTCTGACCTTTACGCTGTGGTCATTTCTATGACTCTTTGGAGTCTGCCTTAGGGTGAGCATGAGATTTTGTTTCGTTACTATTAACATCGTGAAACCGTCGAAGTCAGACTGGACTACATGCCCGAGTATGATGTTTAGTAATTTTGTTCACTGTATCGTGCTGGTCTTCATGCTTCTAAAATGTGGAACTCGACATTGCACGTATGCTACTGAAATTATTCGCGATGTAAAGGGAGACTTGTTTCCCATCAGTCCTTGTGGTCTACAGTCGACTTGCCGTAAAAAGTTTACCGTTTGTAAAAGTCACTCGTGCTGCAAATGTCGCTGTTCGCTCGATAACAACAAACCAACGTACGTAAATGATAACAGCCGAAATATAAGTGAGTGTGTTGGAAACGGCGAGTTACCAAGCAAATTAAACTTGGATCGGAACGGTATGGAATGCTTCATATTTGAATAGATCAGGTTCTTACACTTGATGAGTGGCGCAGTTGCTTGATAATATTTGCTTTGGGTTTCTGCAGAGTGTCCTACTGCATTTTCTTATTTTAAAGCATTGCGAACTTTGAAATCGTTTCGTGTAAAACAAACCTAAGAAAAGATGAATTTGCTCAAGACAAATATAGTAATACATTACAATTATTTGAAGTGTGGACATATTCAGTACTCATCGATGGTAATTTCAAATGACATGTTCTGTTGATAAGGCCCATCAAAATAATATCACATAATATCCCCATTCGCCAATCTTAAAAATATAAAAATATAAAAAGCATTATGCAAAAGCCTTCGTTGCACCAGAAAATCTATTTTCACTGAAGAAAACGACAATAACCTGAAAACGGCGTATTTCCTGCTGACATTAGACAACAAATTATCATAAACTTGATTTTAACTCAGAGTAAGAAATCTTGACCGTCTTAAAAAAAGACTCTGCCATGTGATTATCCCCGTTAATACGTTTACTGAATGTATAGTAAAAGTTTAACTCACGATGGTAAAATTAATTAAAACAACAACAACAGTAGTTTGTCAACAACAGTAGTTTGTTTGTTAAAATAAAAACGCATAACGCTCTACACTAACTTGCATCGAGCATATTATATAAATATATATATAAAAGTGAATAACTCTAGAAAAGATCACTTAAAAAGTTTTTGTATATTGTTTAACACGCATAAATCTGTAGAACTGCTAGTGAGTAGCGAAAAAAACGGGAAAGCATTATAGAGTGCTTCCGTCGCACGGGGGGAAACCTTTAATCAAACGCATGTGTTTTTATATAATGATGGCTTTATAAATGATAATAAAAATGTGTCTATTGAGCAATACATGTAAGAATTATACGCTGACGTTTAATTTTTGGAAAAAAAAGTATTTTAAGTCACATTTGTTTTTCCTTTGAAAGATTGGTAGAAAAGGTTTGTCAACGTGTTTCCTTCTAGAATTCCGTGCTTCAGCCTGGTCAGTTATCACGGAAACGTGTTCAGTTAAACCTTAGCTACTGTAATATGCAAGGAAGGCACAGTGAAACAAAAAGTTTACTGAAGGAACTATATTCCGCCGTGACATCCTCCTGATCGAGCACATGGACTTTCTAGTCACATGACTTTTTTAGGAATTTCTCGCCCTGGGGAAATCTTGCATGTATGGGCTTAATCAATACACTTAACCGATACAACTCCTTTAACAATGATAATGGTAAGTTCACGAGCTTGAATTTAGATACAAGTATTTGAAAGAAAACGATTCATTTATTTCCACAGCTTGTAGATGGCGCTTGGTAGCTAAAGAAAAGGAGAAGAATTCCTGCTCAGAGGAGACGGTGCCGGTTATTAGATTCAACGTTCCTCGAAGGCATCCGCTTGAGTTGTGCGTTTTCAACGAGAATCATGCAATCGGTCTAGGGCGTATTACCTCTTGTAAAGTGCACGGTGGAGCTCAATATTTTAACAATGGGAAGTGGGATTCATCTGGAGCAAAGTTTACCATGGAAAAAACAAATAACCTCTTTGTAAAAGTAAGATATATACTGTAGTTTTTAGATTTCTTTGCCTTATGTTATTACAATTTTTTTTAGAATGCTGAGGTTCGTAAACGGTTCAAGACCGTTCTGCTAAAACTAAGTGAGAAACTTTTTGTATGCACTTAAAAAAATGGAGAGCTGACATTTCCACACTTTCGTTAGTTGACACACAAGTCTAATTGATTCGAGTACACCCAAACACAAACAAGCATCTGAATCAGTATATATGAAACAGTTAGATTTGAAGATATTGTTATCTTAAATTGCGGATTTAGTGTTCCATCTAACTTTTCACACCTTCGAACACAATAAACACTTGTCTAATCTCGGGAAGTACTTGTTGCCGTTAATATTGGACAGAAATTTTAAAAAAACGGTTCGTTCATGACTTTCGTTCAAGATGAAACCTTAATAAAAGACTTTCAATCGGAAAACTATATTCTTTCTCAGTTAAGATGAACTGTGTTAAAAATGACCGTGCGGCAACAACAAACAAATCGAGGCGATTTTTTTAGTTACTTTAGCTCGTAGCTGCCTTGAATTTGTAACGTTTAGCAGAATGATTTTAAATTCAGCGCCACAAATTGGAGCCTTTTCTCTTAAAGTACGCCACATACAAACCATCTGACTGTCCAAAATCTTGTTTTGCGGACAATTTTATGGTCATTACTCAAAGGCCAGTTCTTAAACCATGGAAGATAAGCATTTTTTGTGGTGACGTGAGAGTTTGCTATACTTGCCGTTCACAGAGTAGTATTGTAAATAAGCCTAAAAACCCATGTATGTGTTTATTCATATTATCAGTCAAGAAACAGATTGAAGTGAATCTTCCTTTTTACAGTGGAACAAATACAATGGTGTGGATTCCATAGGTTACATAATCACATTAAACGTGACATGCTCCCTCACAGATGGACGTGACGTAACTGCTTGTCTAATTCTCAAGTCAACCAATGAAACAAGTAAGTTGTGTTTTTCCCAAAAAACAGGAAAGGTAGATAAGAAGCTACAAGTAAATGTTTGAGTTTGGGGCAGCTGCCTCTCCGTTGATGTTATCTATAATTTAAAAAGGGGCTGCAAACAGGGAAACTCAGGAACAAGTAGTATAGGGATCTTGCAGTTTATAAAACTCTTAGTACAAGAACACGAAAAACAGTGCAGGTCAAGACAAGATGGTCAAAAGGGACGAGGGGAATTTTTTTCCCATACAACTGAGAGTCTAAATTGGAATAGAACAACGATACGTTTTTCCTACGCTATATGACTAACCCATCTTTATACATACATAATACATTGATCCTTCGTTATCTTTCTTTGTTATACCTTACCTATACTTTACAAATGAAGAATGTTTACCTACTTAACAACTTTGATTTTACTAAACACAGAAGTTTTGATAACAAACCATTTAAAATGCTTACCAACATACTCACGCAAACAAAAAACTCAAATAAATGCAATAACAATAGCAAAAGCAAAGGAAACGTATTACATTGTAATCCTTCAAACGTTGACATCGCGTGCATAATTCCAAAACTTTGTTTCAACGAAAACATTATGGTTTTCAGTCCAAAAGTGTCTCTACTGTAAACCATCCCTGGATATCTTAAAGCCTTGTCCTCGAAAGCTGTCCCAGTTTCTTAACGAAAGTATATGTTTTATAATGTCGCAAGCTGTTGTTCCTATGAAAAAGATATGTTTTCCTTTATTAGCCGAATGACGTTTCTATATTTCTACCTAGATGTACCCACAGTTGCACCCCCTTTGCCAAAAAGTATTGCCAGGGAGACTACCTCAGCTTCATCAACGACGTCGGTATTATCAACAACCGCAAAGATAACAGCTGCTGAAGATACAACCCCTCACCAACAGAAGACAACACCGCCAACCTTGGCCTTCAGAACGGACCCTGAAATTACATATATTAGTGATCACAAGACCACCATTGAAAAAGCAACAAAGACAAGTTCGCCAGTACCTTCGAGCAGTGGTCTTTCTACTGGCGCTTCTGGTTCGGTTGGAGTTGCTTTTGTGCCAACAACTTTATTTGATCTGATTTCAGTCAGCAACGCAACTCCTGTAACAGAACGGAAGAAGAGCAAGGAATCGATTTACCTCATTGTGGCCATCGGATGCACGCTTTTTGTGTTTTGCGTAACCACTGTGTGTAGTCTAGTTTTGGTGTGGCGTAGAAAAAGGTAAGTGTAATTTAAAACAATAATTGCTATAGTATGTCCAGGTTGTAATCAGCTGGAAGTGGCTAAACATCAATACCATACAAGTCTTTTAAATCAGTTTTTAAACTATTCCTTCCCCAGCATCGAAAATTGCTCATCACTTTCATGCTATTTATTTTTATTTTAGGAAACTGCAAAATAAACACGTGCAAGGTATGTAAACCCTTATAAACTTCCTTACATTCCTGTGCTTGTAAAGAGTGTGGTTTCTTAGAGTCTGTTAGGAGGAATAGGAGTAATACTAGAACGATGCAGTTGTTTTGGTTAAAACATTTTTTTCCCTACACTTTCCACGTCTATATTACTGAATTGTGATTTTAAAAAAATGTTCTGTAGAAGTGGAAATAAACAAACTGTTAACTGTTAACTGCAACAAGTTTTTCAAGAAAGGATATGTTCAGGGTTTTGCCATATGTTTAATTCTTATGTAATAGGGAGGCAGTACTTTTCTTATCCGTTACGCATGCATCTGTTTTCATGTAACATATCTTTTTGATGTAACTTGTAGGGAGAGGTGCTATATTGATAACTGTTGTTGGTGTTGTTATTATTACTATTATTATTATTATTGTTATTGTTATTGTTATTGTTATTGTTATTGTTATTGTTATTGTTATTGTTATTGTTATTG
>JAOBYE010439974.1:7400-28753 GCA_025403585.1 Parazoanthus swiftii | reverse complement strand
ATATAGTACATAGTACACTGTATATAGTACATAGTACACTGTATATAGTACATAGTACACTGTATATAGTACATAGTGCACTGTATATAGTACATAGTGCACTATATATATAGTACACAGTACTGTATAGAGCACATAGTACACTGTTTGTTGTTCATCTAAACTGTAGTACATAGTACACTTTTTTTGTAAATTGCCTTATACCAATACTAGAAACTATCAGAAGCATTAAGAAAGTATACTTAGTTACAAGACGTTTGTTCTTTTCACATTTTGAAGTCCGTACATTCTTGCAAACAAACGTCTGTTAACTTGATTTTTCATGATCCCTATTTATCCTTATAACTATAACAGATCTGTAATTTTGTACAAGTGCACCACAAATTTTGCCATTATCTTTATTATGACAAACAAAGTCTTTGGTTCATAAACCTGGGGTAAATATTGGGTGTTATGAAAGGTTTTTCTAGCAGTATTGAAGAACGTTTCTGTATATCATTTATGTGTAAGACACTGTTCTCGCAAGACTCGAGTTTGAAGTGCCACAAATTGAGTGATCTAATTTTGTTTGAAATTTGTAGTTCCATGAGTATTGCGAAAAGGCTGTGTCATTGTTGAAAATGCAGAATGAAATTCTAGCAAACCATCCAAATTCCAATGTTTACAGGTAAGTTGGCGTGAATTGATAGTAGTGTATGTACTGATTTTGTGCCCATGTTTGTAGGTAAGTTGGCGTGAATTGATAGTAGTGTAGGTACTGATTTTGTGCCCATGTTTCTAGGTACGTTTGCATGAACTGATAGTTTTGTTGATACTGATCTTGTGCCCTCCTTTTACTTGTTAGTAAAGGTGGTAATACTAAAGTTTTTTTTCTCCTATTTCTAACGTTAATGCCTTCTCTATAGTTTATTTTACAAGGAAATAAATGAGAAGTATCATTTGCTCAGCTACTCATTGTCAAACAGTGTGGGTCTTAAAGCTGCTGTGATTACAGCCTTAAAGTCCACGTAGGGACAGTCATATGGGCGGGAAAAAATTCCGGGAGAGGAACGCTGAGTGAAACGAGGCCATGAGTAGTTAAGGCGAAGCCTGATCTGCGACGAGTATTTGAAAATCGCAGAGGCTTAAGACACTTAAGATGGTCATTGTCTATGGTGGGTGGTCGAGTGGTTAGCTTGTGTAACACGTTATCTACAGATCGTTAGTTCGAGTTGGGCCTCACCTCTGTGTTTTATAACTGTATAAATGAGTATGCAGTTTCCGCTGGTGGCTAACCTATGGATTAGTGTCCTCTCCAAGGGGATTCACAGATTGTCATCCGGCTAACACTATAGAAACTGGTAATAAGTGATCCGCGAAAGGATTGAGCTATTTAAACATCAAAACGCAAAGGAGCTGCATTGGAGTGATCACAGTAAGAGATAACAGAGCTGACACACTACGGAATGCCACCGTGCATCTTGTGCTGAACGCATTTAAAATCGCGACGTCTAGCTAATGAAGAAGAAACTATAAGATCTTGCGAAAAAACGGTTCATAAATACGGTCCAGTTTCCTATAAGTGCTTGTCATTCTGCGCTTCATGGTCTTGACAGCTCATAGAAAACACCAGCTCATCGAATAACTGTTGAAAGTACAGTACCGTTATATTAGTTGTTGTTGCTGCATTCATGATTGCTTCTTGTCTTCATGAAATTTATCTTCGTGTACTGCCTGGACTTCTTATCAATTGATACGCAAAAATATTTTTTGTTCAGGATGCTTGCTGGTTACGTCGAATTTGACGGTTATTATTTGGAGAGTGATCCTTGCTTGGTGTGCAACAACCCTGAAGTGCCGTTTTCGGTAAGAGCTTCCCTTGCTTAAAAGTCATCACCTCAGCAGAGAAACCTGTAGGTTTCTGATCGGAGAATCAAGGTCCTCTTGTATGATGCTCATAGAACTGACAATTTCCAGTATTCTAGGTGCAAATCAATGTACCTGCTTGTCCAGTTAACAAGGAGACTTAATCAGGGTTGCCATGAAAATTCCAGGCCCTTGAAAGTCCTTGAATTTGGGTTGCAGTCCTCAAAATTCTTAGAATGAGCAAAATTTTTCACCCTCATCTGCATAAAAATAATCAAAATGAAATGTTTGTCATAACCAAACCTAATTCCTTTGATTAACAATGGTTGCAAACCAAAACGGAGCCTCTGTTTTTCCCCAGAAGCAGTTCTTGTAAAGCTCATTGCTGAAATACAATACAAAGTACATTTTTATATCTGAATTTTGGAGGGGGGATGAATCTTGGCAAGAAATCGCAGTGTCTTTTGGCTAAACACGCTTTCTTTTCTTACTTTTGTTTTGGCAAAAGGTAACTGTGAAAAACAAGAAAACCTAACAAAAGATTTAAAGAGAAGAAAATAGTTATAATAATAGTGTCAATATGTAACTCCACAACACAACACAGGGGACTTTAAGAAGCTAGTACGGCTACAGCTACGAGGAAGGCGCAAAACAAAGGACCTTAATTAACGAAGACAATTCACTGCACGTGAGCATATGCCAAACTGAACAGCTGGCCACCGTTGAGTCCGAAGATACAACGTGAAAACCATTGGTTTGGGGTTTTCGGAGTACGTAAACGTGCACACACAGATTATTCCATTATCAGTTCTGTTTTGCAACCAGATCTACAGTTCGGTCGATTTGCACTCGCTTGTGAAAGATACAATAAGAAAGAATGAGTGGAAAACGAAAGAAAAGAGAAAAACAGAAAGCTGGTTTTCAGAAGACGTTTTCTGAGCCGTAGCCGTATTAGCTTCTTAAAATTCCTATTACCCCATACAGCACGGTACAGTGCAATGAACCACAATGCAAAGCAAAGCGATGCGATGCAATAACGATGCTTTTACCTTAAGTGCTACTTGGCAATATAGAGAATAGGTCTGTTTTATACTCTTTTGCAGAATCTGAAGCTGTCTGCAATCAAAGCGGACTCCAGATTCACCACAACGTGTCAGTTGGTGAAGCTTATTGGCAGTCACACAATCTCACGCGTGACACTTCGCGTTGCGGACCTCAAGAGACAAAAGATGGTATGTTTGGTCGTCCAAATTTCTACCGCTCCTTGAAACTGTTTTCTGATTAAGCATTAAAATAACAGCCAGCAAAAAGTAACTATCCGAAAACAAAATAATTCCTTTGTTAGTGATCGCAATAAGAGACAAAAAGAGCTGCAACTGAGTTTGTCCAAGATTTTGTTAGTAAATGTACACTTTTGGACTGAAAATCTAACACAGATTCAAATGAGTCTAAATTTTCTTGAAAATGTGGAAAGTCTTTGAATAGTCCTTGAATTTGATAATATAAGGTTTGCTTCCTGGAAAAGCCATTGAGTTTGAACACAATGCCCCGGAACTTAGTTGAAACATTCTTGATTCAGTTCTTTACTCAAAAAGCTGAAACTAAAAATTATCGCTTTTCGCGTTTCCTTGATATATTTTGTCCAAAATTGCTTAACTGAGAGGGTGGCATTATTTTTTCTTTGCAAGACGAGTCGTTGCAAATTATAATTTGAATTTGGAAAGTCCTTAATAGTCTGAAGGAAACATGTTCGAGATCTGTATGAAGTCTGTTTATACGGCTCTCTTTCAGGTTCGCACCATCAACCTGTACTACAACAATCGCAGTGTCCAGTCAGTGGTAGAACTGAAGAACAAGTAAGTGCAAAGTATATCTGCTTGTTTTTGTTTAAGCAATCCTCTTACTGCAGCCATCTCCTTTGGATGTGCTTGACCCTTAATTTTTTTGGTGGTTAGGAGGGCCGAAGGGAGATTAACTAAGGGAAAAATAGTTTCATATAACATACGAGCTGGTGTTCTTCCTTCAGGTTACCTTTTAACCGAATATTAAACTTGTTTAAATATTTTTTTTTTAAAAAACAGAAAATCCTTCATAGTCAACAATTTCCCGCACCATTTTTTTTTTCTCACTTGTCTCCAAAATTCTGAGATTACTTGTTAATCATTATCAACTACGGTACTTTAGCTTAACTTTAACTTTATTTAGTACCTTATTACAATAATAATAAGAAAGTAATAACATATAATAACAGAGATAAGGTACTCAGCTAACTGTAATAACCTGAGGTTAGTCTACACAGTTAGCTGATTAGAGATTACATAATAATTTTTTTTGTCAAAAGAAGGAAGAAAGGAAGCAAACAAGAAATATGCAAAAGAGGACAGAAGTAAAAATAATTACATAGAGCAGATGAAGTATACACAGTTCTTAATAATTATTACAAACAATGAAAACCGGTAAAGATATATATACGTATTTTGTAAAGATCATGTACTAAGGTACCTGTGTACTTCAGCTTAAGAGGTATCTGCCAATTATGATGTACTTGTGTGGGAACTTTGATAGGAAGTGAAGCTCCCCAATAGTGATACCTAAATGGCCTTGTTTTTTGTCAAGTATCGATGTTTAACTTAATTTATTTACTAGTGTGTGAATTGCAACTAAGCATAGCTTTAAGTCGTTTTCTGTTATATCTGTGATCTAGTAATTGGAGCAGTAAGGGAGAATATGGCTATTGTTGATTGTAATTGTGCACTCTGTAAAATAAAACTGTTTTAATCCGCTGTTTGCCGTCGAGACAGTCATTCAGAGAAGTTAGAAGGTTTAACAGAACAGTAGACCATCATGGTATTTACTGTTTCTCAATTTTCTCTGGCCATAAGCAGCTCGGACATTGCAGTGGTAATTGGTGGGGAATTCGCTGTCATGAAAATTTTTAAATATTTACACTTGGCATTTGTTAACAGTGTAAGTCACAGGAAAAAAGCCAGGTTGCTGTTAGTTTCAATGAGTAAAACATATGTCTACAATTTCCCCACAGGCGTTCCCTCTGGCACAGAGCCAAGAAGTGTCATCTCACCCCAGGACAAACAGAACTTAAGGTGCAGTTTTATGTTTTTGTTTCTTGTTTGTTCTAATGAGCGACTACTCTCTAAACGCCCCCTTATAAGAATTAGTTTGTAACTGCGTTTGCATTATCCTTGATTAATCTGTATACAGAGATGTACATGTATAAACCCGAGTTTTCCTTTTCTTTTTTTGCATTTGATCAACGTGTTAACAGACTCGATTAGTTTTTGCCACATCGGGAGTCCCAGCACTTATCACTGTTATAGTTTCAAAACAGGTATCTTGGGTGCGTGTGTGTGTTTGTATATATTTATATATATTATATTATATATATGTACATATAAGTAGAGATACTGGTGTTGTTGTAATAGAAGCCACTCTCAAATGAACGATCCACCCTAACGGGAGAAAATTTAAGAATACACGTCCTAAATAGGATAAATAGGGACCTCAGATCCTGTTGTAGGAAACGTTAAATCGTGACATTGTTATTCGATTGTGCTTCAAATAACCGTTAAACGTTTTTCACAAAGCTTATTACACTATCGATCGGGCTGTCATGTACTTTCTATATTCACCCACAGGTGGATTTTCCGCTACCCATTGTCGCTTGCAATCTGATGATCGAGTACGGAGACTTCTATGAAAACTTCCAGGTATACTTTAGGACCTTGTATGTTTTAGCTATTTCAACGTAACGAGCCTCAGGTTATAGATATCAGTCCATATACACAGTATTTAGGGAACTGGCGTGGTTAAGCGGTACTCAAAGTACATTCACTTCGGACATAAAAACAGTTGGCTTTCAATAAAACGCTTTACGTGTAACCGTGCTCAGAGATAAGTTTTTATTTCCAAGAAAGTGCATCTGTTCGGCTTCAACGGTGGTTCATTTTCGTGTGTTGGCATTGCTTGCAAGGAAGGAAATAAGATAAAAAATACAGGGTGCAAGATAACAAACCTAGTGAGTTAGTTATAAATCATGCAACCAATATTATAAAACGCTCTGACAATAACTAACGTATCAAAAATACGTATAAACATATTTACGAAACACGTTTATTTTAAATAGGAATCATTTTTGTATTTCTTCTCGAAAGTGTCTATGTTACAGTTTTTAACTGAGTCGACAAACGATACAGCAGGAAAAAGCCTGGAAAAGTAATGAAAACTAAACCGCCTTGAAATGTGTTGGTGGAACCGTACGATTTGCGATTACTTTTTTTCACCGTGGATTCGTACAGGCCACCTCTGAGACTCTCCAGTGCCCCCGATGCAGTGCGTCTGTGCCAGCCAACCCGGGTGTCTGCAGCAACTGTGGAGAGAATGTATATCAGTGTCACAAGTGCAGGTAAGACTTCTTGGCATTTTTAAAGGGTTAACCTTATCTTACACCGGAGGGGGGATGGATGCCCGCGCCAAATTCAAACCTTCCTAAAAATACGAACCGTTCAAGACAGCACTCCAAAGTTTTGTGATTTTTGCCTTAATTTATTAAGGAACAGTTTGATGTGTTGCAGTTTTTTTTTATCTATCATTGTGTTTCCATGGCAACCAGTTTCTAAGTAACGTATCAGCAAATTTTTTTCTGACATTTTCCTAAGCTTTTTTCATAATTTCAATTTTCTGATATTTTTTCCCGTGAAACTGAAAATTTCACTTATTAGAGTTCATTCCACTAATATTTTTGATGTCATGAAAAATCCAAGATGGCGGCCTATATGACCCGCCTTAAAATCCAAGTGGCGGTTTTGTGGCGTCATATTTCGTCATACATCCACAAAATATAATTTGCCTTCCTAGTTTCATTGTGTTAATAGTTTCTGAGCTCCGGGCCGTGGGCACTCGCTGCCCCTCCCTCCTTTCTCCCGTGAATGACATGAATAACAACAATAACAAAATTAACACTAGTAATAATAACTAGAATGATTGATGTATTTCTATAGCACTAAAGCTAAATGCAACCTAAGTTAATACTCGTCTTATTTGCCGTATGACATGACACCCTTCCGACTTAAAATTCATTGACTAACATTTCACATCAACTTTACGAGACGATGCTCTATATTTCCACTACCCCAGGTCTATCAACTATGACGAAAAGGACCCATTCTTGTGTAACGCCTGTGGGTTCTGCAAGTATGCCAAGTTTGACTACACGCTGACGGCTAGGCCTTGCTGTGCAGTGGATCCTATTGAGAATGAAGAAGACAGGAAGAAGGTAACTTCAGCGTTTTCTCTTGCCCATTTTGAAACACATAGTGAATAGTTAACAATTATTCCACGAACTCGCGTTGGGTATTAGATAACAGATGACCAAAGAAGTGCGCAGTTGGCTATAATCATCTCATATGCACCAAGTGCGAGTGAAGTAATAGGTTGTATCAAATACCAAGTCAAAATATACAGTTCTTGTTAACTTGTGTATACCAAATAGCATTTAGTGTAAACCAAGCTGAGTTAGTGTAAAACAGGAGGATTTAAAGAAGCAATTGTTGATGTAAACTATGTTTGACAGTTATGAGCTGATAAACATCAGTCGTGGAATCTATCAGAAAAGCTAAAACTCAATAACGAATGGGTTTGTGTTTATGTACATACATTTTGAGTAACCAACCAGAACTCGTGAAAAGTGATATCCTCTGGTATTGTGTATACTAATATTTATTTTGTATCGCTAGTGTGGTTTGCTAAGTAATAGGTTGGTTCGCAATCATACCATGAAACAGTATTTCCAGCGTTGTGTCCTCTCCACAGGCTGTTGGCAGTATCAACTCGTTATTGGAGAGGGCAGACCGTGTTTACCGTCAACTGGTTGGCCACAGGCAGCCCCTGGACCTCCTGCTGATGAAGATCTTGGAACACGGTGATGCCGAGGTCATTCAGGTATCACGCCCTTGGAAGGTGATCCGTGTAGCTTTTGAGTCGATCGAGCTTCTGTTGAAGTGCTCCGCAGCTGTGTTAACTAGTTACGCCCAAAATGCTCTTTGGACACAGTTTAGATCTGCTGCGTATCATATCTCGTAAGTCCACAAATCGGGGTTTGGTGAAGGCGGTCTCTCGTTTTTGAATTTTCCCGCGCATGCCATCTTGAAATGCCATCTTGAAATGTTGCAGTGCCAGGCCCAGGCCTCTTCTCAGCTCGTACACTATTATTGTAATAAACGAGAGCGGAGCCTGGCACTACCACCATAACACGTCACATTTCAAGATGGCGGCGCCGGGAAGTTCAAAAGTGCAAAATTACTTTCAGAAAATCCAGATTTGTAGACTTATAAGACCAAAGCACCGTTTTCCGCTTCGCAGCAAACCTAAACTATCTTCAAAGAACATTTTGGGCGCACCTTCAAAACAGCCAATGGACACTTTAAAGAGAGGATTAGAAATGTTTTGTGTCTCTTCTGATATCCTAATTTGGAAACAGGACTTTATTATCAGCAAAGTAAACAAGGATCTGCTGTCATGATGCCATTCACTGCCTCAGTTACTGAAGGTGCATCCTCGAGGTCGAACTGAACTCTTCCGAAATGGTTTAAATTTTGTCCTGTTTGATAATTAAATGATAAAATGATTTATACAGCGCCATTTTCCAAACAAAAGGTTCCAGTGCGGTTCACATATATGATCCTGAATGAAAGTAAAAGTATTCTAACAAAGTTATCCGGTTATTAGTTTCAGCCAAGTAGTTGTTTATTGCACGCTAGGAACGCCTGACTGAACTGGTCATATATCTCTATCTCAGAAAACTTCGCGTACTCAGGAACAAATGGTTTAAGAGGGCTGTTTTTGTAGAATTGAGTAGTTCTGGGAGAACTACTTCTGAAGTTTTAGTTCGTGTTTTTTCTCACCATCTGCAGTTTATTCACATTTTTTTAATTTAAACCGTTTGCTCGTATTAATTTCCAGCGAGTGCGTGCTACTTTTGATTCATGTTCGTTATGTATGTCCCATTTTACAACAGCCCGATCTCTTATTGCAGACTGTGGGCACTATCACAGGTGGACCATCCACATCAGGCAGTGGAGTGAACAAAGCAATCCAAGCGTTAGCACATCGCTACTGTACCGAGTGTAAAGGAACTTTTGATGAACTCAGCAAAATCATTCAGGTCAGTGAGAACAATTTTGAGTGTTGGGTTCTTTGGTTGTCGAAATTCGATTTTCCATTCCAAATACGAACAATAAAATTATCGTACATGGAGAGCTTGCAGGAGAAATCTTTCTCTCCCTCCCCGTTGTTGTAAGCCTTAAATGCTGTCACTGGAAAATAAAAATTAGTTTAAACAGCGGCTCTGTCTTTGAGTTCCAATCTGATATTGTTATGAGCCTGCACCCGATGTAAACTTTAACTACTTGTGCTAAGCACTGTAAGTAAAAGGAAGTTTGGCTGATTATAGATGACCAAACCTCTTTACCCCTAATTTGCTCATTAATGGCAGAAATGTCGATTTTAGGAATACCGGGTGGGAAAAGAGGGATCCATTTAGTTGTGGCTGTGAGTTGGGGTATTTTTTATTGGGGAATCCTCACTGCATACATATACGAGCTTACTTTATTTGTATATGTGTGCGAGTATTTGTATTATCTCCGTATACTCACACCTGCGAGTTCTAGTTAACTAAATAATGGTAAAGGAACACTTATATTCACTCTGTTGAACTTCATGATGTGAAGATAATTGAAGATAATAACGACCACTGCTGGTTTTATAGAAAGTTCTGGCATCACGCAAGGAGCTCCTGGAATATGACCGGCGTGAGCGTGACTCCCATGGTAGTGTTTGTGTCACGCCAGCCCCATCTCCGCGGGCCAGCAGCTCTGAGTGTGCCCTTACACCAGGTACACCAGGCCCCTCTCTGTCTCGCTCGCTGTCTGTGCTGTCAGGTATCAAAGCAGTTCCCGGATGTTATGGATGTGCGTCCGCAGCCACGGAACATTGTGTGACTCTGCTGAGAGCCCTAGCGATGGTTCCGAGTACGAGAGAGATGCTTGTTGAAGAGGTACCCGCTCAAACGTTTATGTTAAGTTAAAGGGCCAGTATTCCCTCTCAGTGACCTTTTACCCAAGGTTTCATTGAGGAAGTATTTTGCTGGGTTAATAGAGATTCAGGTTTTTTATCAAGCGAACTTGCATTAGAAAACCATCAGCACTCCCTCGCAATAATTAACCAGCTTTCAGATTCATTTGTCCATTTTCATTGCTCTTTCGTACTTTCCGTTGCGACGTTTCAGATTTGCCTGCGGAGAAGACTGCAACCTATCGATTATTTAAGGTTTTATTATGATATTTAAGAAAAGCACAAGTTGTCTGGGAGGTATTTGTTCCAAATGAATGAATAACTGTATTTACACACACAACAGTCGGTGAGCCAAATTTATCAATAACGCTATATAAGTACATGTCAAGTATGTATCTATGAAATACAAAAAAGCGATGGAAACGTTTAGCCCTCAATATTGCTTTTCGATCCAGGGCCTGATTAGCGAGCTGGTGGATTTCAACTTGCACCAAGGCACTGCCCAGATGAGAAGCGATGTCCGTCATTTGCTGTGCTTACTTACAAAGGACAACTCGGACGCCACCCAACAACTGAACCAGATCTTTGTACAGAGGGTCGGTGAGGCACTCAGCGGACACAGGTCCAACCCTGCAGTGGTGAGCTTCTGGATGACCTATTAGTAATAGCAATAGTAAAAATATTAATATTATTATTATTAATACTAATACTAATGGTAATGGTACTAGTAATAGTAATAATAGTAATTATAGTAATATAACAATAATAATTGAATAGAAATGATAATAGAAATAATAACAATAATAATAATGATGATAATAGTAACTTAGTAAAATTAGTTTTTGTCGCTTCCTTTTAATGTCCATATATTAACAGTTATAAAAAATGTAGTTGTGATAGTGCATATATCCCTTTTAGTAATTATATTGTAAAGTTTTGCACCATTCAGTCATTACAACTGTAAATTTTTAAACTTATTTAATCGTTTACCAGTTTATTATTTAGCGTAACAAAAATGATAATAATAATAGTAAGTATAATAATAAATATATCGACAAAAGACCACAATGGCAGTGGATGGGCTTTGCTAGGGGTTTTTTTTCATCTAACTCTTGCTATATCAGTCACTGATACATATCTTTACATCTCCAAATCTCACAGCCCGTCTGGAAGTTTTGCCAATGCGACTGAGTCCTCTTTGGCACACTCCAATAAGATAATTTCCGTTCTTATCATTAACAAGTTCATTAATTCCGGGTTGAAATTTTGAGACAAAACGTTTTGTTTAAACTTTCAGAAGCGTTTGCTTTTGATTAGAAAAAGTTTGTAGATAAACATAACGTCACAGAAACCAGACGTTACGAAAGCACAAACAATGAGGTGGTACGTTTGCAAAAATTGCGAGTTTATTTTTCAGTTAGTGTCGAAACCGAAAAGGTTTAGAGCAGCGTTACCATCATAAATACGTTTATCTTCCAGATGAGTGTGGATGTTAACTTACTTGATTTTAACTGCAGATTTTAACCATACGAATCGTTCATTTTTGGTTACAAGATCGTTTGAGCAGAAGATACCTTGAAGAACCTCAATAGCAAGTACATACCACCAAAGAACTCAAGACGATAGTTTAAAATTTTTTTTGAGATGTTTTACTGTAGGTTTATTCCTGGCTGGAAACGTTTCACATACGTGGTCAAGATTCCGTCGAGCTTTAGCTTTATCAGTTCTTAACTGTTTATCAAAGTTTTACTGAAGTTCTTCTGTCTAATTTTTTACCAATTTCTCAAGGTTTCTGGAATCAGCCGGGAGATGTTGTTATTGAACAGTACAGTTGAGATGGAAGACCTGTGTTGGGAAGAACGGCTTAGATGTGGTACGTTATGACTGTACATATATGCTGTGGTCACCTGCCTAACTTAGCCCTTATAGTTGTTTCGCGTAACCTTCACTTCACTTTGTTATGACAAAGGTTTCCTTTGGAATTAAGCTTGTAAAGTAAAAAATTTGGAGGTGAAAATGAACTTATTGTTTTGCTGTTGAATACACATGGTATATTGTTACCCTGATGGCTTTAGTTGGTGTTCAGGTCACAACTCAATCTGCCTTTAAACCCAAAGGGACTGGGAACATTATCAGCCGATTCATTTTTTTTGGTACCTAAAACACTCTGGTTTAGTACAACATGTTAATGCATGATTACTCGTTAGGGTATTTTTTTTGGATTAAAACTTTAGTTTGATTTCAGGGTAATTGTCGGGCAAGCTCCTTGATTGGTGTTTAGGTTTTACTCTTCGATAATTGTTAGAATTGTTGTTTTTTGGTTTAACTATTGATCTTTTTTTCAATTTTGCAATTAACACCACAAAGGAAGTGGAAAATGCTCAGGAAAACAAATTTACAGTACTACCTTCGGGAAACACACCTCCTTCTGATACTATCGGTAATCAGATTTTCATGATAAGGACAGAATAGCAATAACATCGCAATAGGTAGTTCCGAAAGTGTTACAGTATCACCAGATTTTCGCTTCGTGTATGAGATCGTTCTTTCTTTAGGTGTTGTCCCGATACCTTCCACGGTCCCGTAGACCCAGATACTGGGACTGTCGGGAAATGATACATTTCCTGAGGGCAGTACTGTAAAGCTTCTGGAGCTTCGATATCTCTAGGGTTGAAGTAATCGCCAGTCAGCTGTAGTTAAAGTAATTGAAAGAAAACCGATCCTGGCAGTGATTTTGTACTGGAAGTGCGTGTGCTTAGTCAGTCTTGCCACATGAAAATTCAGAAATGCAAGGTTAACCAGAAAGGAGTGAAGCAATCAAAGGAGAGTGTCTCGCGTGGTCGCTTGTTGTGTATGTTAGTATACAAGGAGACGTACTTTGTCGCCAACTATATTAGTTTTGCTTCTCTGCTGTTGTGTAGGATTTTTTAGTTTTGATAAAACTAATTTAGGGAAATGTTTGACATATGCTTGAGAGGTAAAGTAATGCTGTTAGGGGAGTTTCTTCACTTTTTCCGAAGCAATTTAATGTATTAACTAGTTCTTAAACTACTGTTCATAACAGTGATGAAGCTGTTCATGATGGCCGTGGAAGAAAAGAGTCCCTTGGTAATGGAGAGCATCACACTTCCTTGTCTGAAGATCCTCATGCGCCTCCTCAAACCACCTGCGCCAACCAGCAAGAAAAACAAGGTAAGACTGGCGTTTTAAGGTGGTAACCAATGTAAAGTGGTAAGAAAATGATTTTCTCATCCAGCCCAAACTGTATTCCCTATGATGTCTTACTCACAGGCATTATCATCTTCGGGTCTTGCTGTATTGCACATTCGAAGAGTTCCGCCAGATATTTGAATGTTATTTTTATATTTTTATTCAGAATGTTTTATTGTTTTACAGGGGAGATACGGACGTCCTAAACACACCTACCAACAACTAGCTTATGCGTGTCGGTAGAGCGACATGTCGGAAAAACGCCAGCCAAGCTCACAAATTTGCAAAAATCAAGAAAAATATACAAAAGTTAAGGGTTTTAGCACAGCAGGTTTGGTTATCTTGCTTTTCTTCGTCGGCTGTGAAAGGTCAGTCGCATAATTTTTTGGTCGAAAAAAGTTACACACTTCATACTTTTGCCGTGAAAAAATTGGATTTCAAGACGCCATCTTTGATTTTTCGCCTACTACCTCGCAGGCATGCGCAATCGTTATTCCGACATGTCCGGTAGAGCGAGATTAAGCAAAGGTTGCTGAGTACCTAACAATATGTTTTTATGTGTCGCAGGATAAATCTCAGGAGAACCTTGGATCGACCCAGCTCAGCAGCAACTCGCATATCCACACTAAACAGTGGATGGCAGGGGAACCTGGGTACAAGTTTGATGATTGGAAGGTGCAGGCAGCCAGAAAGCCAATTGGACCCAAAACAGTCGGTAATGTGTGTAATCTTACTGAAGATTTGCTCTGTGCTTTTCAACAGCCTACCGTGATCAATGCTTCTTCTAGTACTTTTTCTTTCATCAAAGGAACACACAAATGAATGCATACTTAGTATGAGATGTACGGCAATATGCACACTTATATTCTGTTTAAGGGTAAGAACAAGAAAGTAGTTCTTTCATCGTGTTTTCAGTGCCTCCACCCGTTAATATGTAGAATTTGGGAATCTAAATTAAAACTGAAATATTCCGGGATGAAATATATAAATTATACAAGGTGGAACTACTCGAATAAACGATTTAAAAGGTCTGTTAAAAAATATAGGTTTTTAAAAAACCTGGTAACTCAAGAAAATGCCCCTTGCTGTAGGCATAAAGGCAGGAAGGAATTTCGTGTTAGCTCAACTGTTGCAACTCATTTTACCTTTTACGTCCATGTTGCAGACGTCATGCATGCTGTCACAAGGCAAAATCTTAAAAATACGTTAGGGCTTCAGAGCACGGAAGCAAATAAAATATGTAGTCAGTAATTCTACTGAAAACGTAAAACAAAAGCATATTTTGCGATGTATTTGACTTGTGTCCCGTCATTCGAGATACTAACAGCAGGTTAGTATCAGTTTTGAAGCCGAGAGAATCACTCAATCAATGAAAAATAGAAGCCATTTATAATTCAGTTTGTTCTTAAAAGTTAATGACAACAAAAAAAAACATTTAGTGTCGATTTAATAAGCTGTTCTGGTGCTAGTACTATTTTTAAGAAACCGGAAATTAAACTGTAAATTTTTCGAAATTTTCGCCAAGAAAATGGCGGCAGTGTGTGCGTAACGGAAGATAAAAAGAATCGTGGCAACATTGGCTTGCTAGGCTCCTTAAGGCTAGATTTACAAGTTCTCTGTGGCTCAGAAGAGCAGGAGATCGGATGTCTGGCATCCTTTGCGCTTTGCCGTTGATGTTTCTGTACAAAACTAAAAACGTGCGGAAAAGATACCAGAGCCCTGATCTGGGTGTTTAACCAAGGTCAATATTTATATCTTTTGTTCATTCAGGTAAGGAAAGTCGAGAAGATGCAAGGAAGAGGTATCTGATGGAGAAGTATGTTCGAAAATGGAAGATTCGCATGGAAAGAGATGCGTCTCCTCCTTCGGAGTTTCCTGAGGAGGGGTGGTTGCGTCAAGTGTTGTTCACGCCATCTTGTCGACAGGCCAGGCAAATGGCTTGTTCCATTGTGGAATCACTGTGTCAGGTATGATCGACTTCAACTAGTTTCTAAACTGTATTCCTGTTTGGGAGTCATATGAATGTGATAAATTGTTTTTGTTTTAAGTTTTGTACTTGTCTTACCAGGCTTTAAGATAGAGGAAGATCCGTTTTCCCGAAAATAGCCAGACATTTAAACATTATACCGAATTTAAAATGGATACTTACAATTCTATTGCAAGTATTGATGGTTGAGCTCTTGAGGTACAGAAGGAAAACGCGTCTTGGATTCTTACATGTGGTGTGAGAAACATGTTAAGTTCTGTGCTAGAAATAGTAGATGTTAATGAGATGTTTGTGTTGTTGTTTAGGTTCCTAGTCGGAGGCAGCACATGTTGGATCTTCTAACAAGGTAGGTATGAAAGATAAAGGGCTGCACATGGCGGAGATGCGAGTAGAACAACACCAGGCTTTTAGCAGTATATTTCTAAAGCTTTGGAAATGACAATATAACTGCTTGCATCATGTGCTAACGTTTAAATGTCTTTTTTCAAATATACTGAAAAACATTTTGGTTGTAAATGCCATAACCAATGGTTTTTTCAACATTTCTTATTAGAAAAGGTTAATTTTCATTTTATTTAAGTAGAAGAAACGAAGGGAAAAGAAGAATGAAAATAAAAAGGAAAATGAGCTTTTAAATATACACCGAGGGCTATATGAAGCCAGAACCTGATATATCTAATCAGCTGCACCAAAAGGTAATATATTTTATTACAAATAAAATGGAAATTTACACGATGTGTAAAGCATATTCTGTACGCGAATTTGAGACAAAATGAGATAACAGGCAGAAAACAAAGAGGAAATTCCAGAATATCTTCGTGACATTACTCAAACCCTTTGACTGCATCCAATTTCTGTGACATTTCAGTTACTTGGACGAGGTGGGCAAGGCCGGAGAGCATGCTGCTGAGTTCCTTCAGTTGTACCAGAGGCTAATCAGACCAACCCATTGGAAGGTGTATCTGTCACTTCACGGCGCCTTGATGCAGATAGGTGGCCTTATCACCAAGGTATAATTTTGAGTAAATCATTAAAAAGTCCAGTTTTTTCTCAGTCGATCTTGTTGTCTCCCTCCCTTCGTCCTTCCTTCCCTCCCTCCCTCCCTTCCTCTCCCTCTCTCTCCCCCTTTTCCCCATCTCTCTTTCTTGCGTAGTGTCTAGTTATCAAAGTAGTTGGTATACGTGTTACCAGTGCAGATAGATGCTGTTGTCACCACTGTTTACAAGTTTGGCTTAGTTATTATTTCGACAAATCACGTTTGTATCTGCTATAATGGCTAGGTATTGTCATTGGCCTCCGATAAGGATTTTCTAATGAAGGCTCGTAGAAAAATTTATTAATTGCTTTGTAAAGGTTTTTCGTCCAAATGCGGAGTGGTAAAAGCAATAAACTAAACTAAACCTTGGTGCAGATAGGTATCAAAACTTTTTCGTATGTCTGCACATTGTTGTTGGCTTCTTTGGTTGCTCCAGCAAAATACTTTTCCAAATGTGTAAAGCAGTATTTTGATAACATTGATTTCCCGTTTCATCAAAGCTTCATTCACTGTACAGTACTTTAGTTTTACGTTTTAAATTCCAATTTTTAATTTCTTAGGAAATTGACAATCTGTCAGTTCTGGAAGAAACAACCCTGACTTCTGATTTATCGCAAGGTTACGCACTCAAGATGCTGACAGGTTAGTTGAGAATTGTTTTGATGCAGTCAAGAGGGCTCAGCAGCCGAGCAAATCCATCAGTATAATAGCTATTTGACATTATTATAATAATAGTGATAGTGATAATAATAATAATAATAATAATAATAATATTAACAACAATAATAATGATTATACTATAAATGATAATAACAATACACCACTTTCATAATTTGCTCCAGTGCCCATAAACAAAGCTTCAAGTCGAGGTCAAGCTCCTAGTTTTCATACATTTGCTTTGTTTTGGCCCCGCTGGCCTCGACATAATGTTTTTATTCTAGGTCAATGAGGCATGTTATAAAAGTGTTCTATAATAGTTGTTGTAATAATAATAATAATAATAATAATAATTATTATTATTATTATTATTATTATTATTGTTATTATTATTATTATTATTGTTATTATTATTATAACAATAATAACAATAATAATAACAAGAGGAATGATAATAACAGAAACGCAGATGTTCGGTGTAGTATCCATGACATGAAACGGTATCAAGGTACTCAGTGTCAATATCGTGTTATATAACGGATAACAAGAAAGCCTTCAATTTTTGCTTATTTGTGGTCGGTTTACTTATTAAGAAACTTTCGGCAGTTTTAAATTGGTTTGACATTGGTTTAATTTGATTTGTTTTATACTAATATCACGAACTCAACAGAGCTGTTGGCCTCATTTATTGAGCATGAAACCATCAAGCAGAAGTTCAAAGGAAGGCTAGTTGGTACTGTCCTGAATGGGTACCTCTCACTCAGAAGGTGAGTTCATCTCCCACTTGGATATTGAAAGACGCTTATGAATCTTAGTTGATAGCATAAGTGATGTTTATACACAATAAATGAAGATGCGATTTACGTAGAAACTCTGTAAGCATAAGGCACAAACTGATCGTATAAACGCCACGAAGTCTATCTAGCATGTACAACAGCCCTCTTCAACATAAACGTGGCTTACTTTGGATGGAAACTGCTCAAAAAACTTGACCAGTTCGTGTGTTAAGTAAGTAGCATCTTATTTTCTCTCGTATAAACGACCGTAACAACCCTACAAATGAGTGAACTTGCTATCAACAGACGAGTTCAGCACAGAAAATTGCGAGGGTTGTTGTGAGAACCATTGTTGTGGTTGTATTTAAAGCCTTGTGACAGCAACGGAAGAACGTTGCGTTTTTTGTATGCCGCAACGACGGAAGCAGAAGCGCAAAAAGCCATGTTTGCATGTTGTGTTGTTGTGGACTGGGGATGAGTACAGCTATGTCCGCTTCTGAAGACAGAAGAAAACCTTCCATTCTTTCCGTCTCTGTTTCTGTGAGGCTTTCATTGGTGCTTCCGTCTCCACTTCTTTACTTGTTCTTGAATGGATTGCTCCTTCCACATCTGCTTCCATATCCGCTTTTGCTTCTGCGACCAATGTAAGGAAGGTTTTGCCTTCCAGTAACTTTTTAGATTGGTTGGCTCGGGAGGGATACAATGAGTGATTCAGAAAATGAGTGAACAACAGTGCTTGGTGTTTTCTCTGTAGATTGATTGTACAACGAACGAAGCTGATTGATGAAACTCAGGAATTACTTCTGGAGTTACTAGAAGAGATGACAACAGGTAACGTTGATTGAACGATCCATTGTTTTGGAAACTATCCAAACTCTAAGGTCATTAAACATTGACCAAAACTGACAATCTTGATTGTTACAGTGCATGTGACCTTTTTTGTGCTGAGAACTGTTTAATAGTAATTTCGCAGCTTAGACTCTTAAATTTTGTTGTGGCAATACATAGATTAGATAGTTACATTGTAACTGAAAAACCTAATCAAAGGGAGCTTCAATAAAGATATGCACTCGACCTTGGAAAACAAAGTTATATCGTGGAGTTCGGTTGCTGCCTTCCGTCAACCAAACACAATAGATTAACCGACTGCTCCGCCCAAACTGCCGGAATGTGCGGTTATTTGAAAAAAAATTTTTGATTGACAACCGCTTAAAACAAGTCTTGATGGACAAAGCTCAAGGGCTGCATATGTGTATACATTGCCACTAAAACAATGATAAGTTGAAATGTTTCCCACTTATCTTACCTAACCGGAATATTCTTTGTCACACTGAAATTGTGTTTTCTACCACACTTAGAGTGCTTAAGATGATATGATAATAAATTTTACTTCAGGAACTGAAAGTGAAACGCGATCATTCATGGCCATTTGTGTTGAAACCTCAAACAGGTATGTGTTCTTGTAGCGTTTCATTTTGTTAGGTTCACAGGCACCAGTAGTTTAGTGTATAGCTTTACTTTAACCCTTTCAGGGTTAACCCGAAACACGACTTGTAGGTGACGAGTTGCAAAATTCCCTATATGGTATCCATACGTTTCTTCTTGGCAGCTTGGAAGAATTTTGCTTTTCATATTGGATAGCTTTCAGTGTGTGATCAATTTCTATTTTCTCACAACAAAACAACTTATTTTCTATTGATATTATAAGGAGAAGATAGATATTGATAAACTGGCAGGGGCTGACGGAAAGGGCTAAGGTGATGCGTATTCCGAGATTAAGACTGATCTTGGACTCAGATCTTGTTCTGAAACGGGCTTTTTTGCGACTGAATCATTGGATACTTGATATTTCTTCCCAGAAGTTCGATTTCATGTTGTTTATCCGAAGAATTTTAAACAAATGTTGCACTTCACCAAAAGACCTTTGACCTACCAATTAACCGCCAAAGTTCAGTGTACTGTTGAGCAATTTATTACTTTGTGTTCTGGTCCGGGACATAAATTATGATAACCCATAACAAGAGAGATAACTCCAGTACAACTTAATTTCGGTCAGTACAAAACTAACCGTACCTTTTGCCTATTGGTATCTGAACAGTGTCTGTTTATAGATATTCTAGCTCAAAACGTAGGACTTTGTCACCGTGTACACCTTTGACCATGCGCAAAGCCATTAAAGGGCGCTTTTGACATTCTTACTTGTAACAGATATGGACTGGACGACCTTCGAACTCCCGTGTTTATTTTTGAACGTCTGTGCAACCTCATCTACCCGGTAAGTTGATATCTCGAAATAGTGTGTTAGCTAAGTGAGGGGGTAACCAGTAAGATTGACGGCTGAGCACTAATAAACAGATAAACGGATATAAATGTGATAAGTTAAAGCGCAGTATCTTTCTGGGGCTTTTGCTCAGAAGGAATTATTGGGACACTTGTACAGTGCTTTAACACATTTATATTCATATTTTATTATTCTGTTATCTGTCGGTGTGGTTTCTAAACTAAGTTTTGCTTTATGTCAAAGCTTGAATGAATTAACATTATCTGACTGTAATCGATGGTACTTGGTGGTCGATCGCACACATATCTTGTTTTACAAATATTACTTGCAAGCTCTTCTCATCGAGGACAAGTGAAATTGTACTGACACATAAGAAGAAGATCGCCATATTTCTTCTATTTAGCCACCAACCTGTATTAAGCCCTTCTTCTTCAAAATCCTAAGTTTACATTCGCATGGTGTAAATGCGCCCACACATGTTAAAAAAATATAATTACCTTACGCTAAAAATATCAGTCGCTTTTTGTTCTCAAGTTCTTTATTTTTTTACAAAAAAATGAAGCAAAACTTGCAGTGATCGATCAGATCATTAAAAAATGGATAAACCCCTTCCCCCTTAGTAAATCGCCAGCCCAACGGCTATGAAAAATAGAACTCAGAGTTCTGAATAGAGCAAATATAATAGTTGCATTGCATTTATATACGTACTCACCGGCATTCTTTCGCGCTTTTTGCTGAGAAAAAGAAGTAATCGCGGTTCATGTTTATGTGAGTAAAGTTTTTTCTGTCAAGTCGGAACAAATGTTTCTCAGCGTGTTTTAAACTTTGTTGAAATTTTACTTGTCCTTGTCCAGGAGGAGAATGATATTGGAGAGTTTTTCTTGACACTTGAGAAGGATCCTCAGCAAGAAGATTTTCTACAGGGCCGTATGCAGGGGAATCCCTACAGGTGGAACTTTCGATTTTTTGTTTTTTTTGTTGTTGTTTTTTTGTCGGTTTTATTGGAGAATCTTACAAAATACAGTTACAGGAATATATGAAATTCACAAAAAAATTAAGTAATAAAACGTCCGAGAAGGATAAAAAAAGTAAGACGACCAATGGGAAAAGGCACGAACGGGATTCGTGGTCTCATGCAGGATGCTCCCCCTTTTTTTTTGCATAGCGGTTGTTAAGGCCTAATGGAGGGCATGCAGCTGTTGTGGTTCCGTGTGTGTTTGCATACCACTACACTAACTCCTAAACTGTTGTCACTTTCAAGATGCACATTGGCACAGTTTTTAATTTAAAACGCAATTTACATTTACAACAAATTGCAGTCGTAAAGGCTTATCTCAACAGTTCTTACTTTTACGGGTAGAAACATTCTGGTTTTGTTCTTACATGTATTTTACTTTGTTTTCTAGCTCTAACGAACCTGGACTGAATGCTTTAATGAGGGGTGTGAAGAACAAGATATGTACGGGTAAGTCAGAC
>JAOBYE010439863.1:2902-13857 GCA_025403585.1 Parazoanthus swiftii | reverse complement strand
ATCTGCCCTTTTCTATTTCGAGGCAATGGTTACTTATACGGAGTTTTGTTAGTGCAATTCTGTGTTTAACATTTTTTTATTTCATCTAAATACTTTTCGAGTCAGTTCATGTGAAATGAAGTGATGTGATTGTAGCTTTATAAATCATACCCTCCCCCCTCCCCCCAAGTGCTCTTTCTAACAAAACGTTAATGCTACTCGTCCACATGGTGCCGAACGAAGCCGTTACAACCGGTTAAAATTCGTACGTTTAGGGGTTCGAACCACGCTAATCGTACAACAAGTTTAAAAACGTTTAGTCGTTAAAAAATTCGTCTTCCAAAATCAAGAACTAATTTTAGTCGGTATGGTCGTCCATACCTCCACCATGACCGTCTAAACGTTTTTACACGGCAAAGGCGTGGTTGCATGAATGCGTGGTAACTCTGTTAGCTTTCTTTTCCTCTACGCCATTTTGAATCTGCTAACAAACATGCGCAGATGGTAAAACCTCTGACAACAGCTAAAACTCAAACTGATTTGTCAGGTCCGTGCTAGCAGAACGAAAAATATGTTGAACGGTTTCATGTGAACAGAAGTTTTTCACCCGGCCGATAATTCGTCCGGTACCGTGTGAACGTAGCCTTGGTGTACCAAAAAATCGTCATGACATGGCAATGAACTATGAGTTATCAGAATCTTCACAAATATGTGTCAAGTTCTACAATGATATGTGAACACGCTTACAGACACAAGTTCGCGCACTTGTATGTTCATGGTTATTAACTAGCGTGAAGTGTGGCTTGATTCGAAACAACTTTTAACGAGCTCAAGTTTGAAAGCAAGCCGATGCAAGACTTGTTAGTTTGTCTTGCGTTGTCAATAATCAAGCGAGTTGTCTTTGTTCTCAAATCTTAAGTCAAGCCTCCGAAGCATGAATGCATTCTTTAACTTGCACTGACTTAGAGACATGGACACTTTACTTTTTATCTCTAAACTACTTTAACTAATAAAGACATTTTTTTTTGGGTGACGTTTTACCACACGCCCCTCTACTCCTGCAGCGACCAAGGAAAAGGACCCATACCTGTCCAAACTGCCGTGGTTACTGTGTGGTTTGGCTGTCATTATACTGCTGCTGATAATAACATTAGTGATCGTTCTTATTAGGTATGTTACACAATCTCTTTTTGATCGTTTGGTACTTATCCAAATATATAAGTTAGAAAATTTTGCTGGGATTGATTCTTCATTTGAAAAAGAGAAAAATGTCACTTCGACACTTTAAGTCGCGGTGGTAACATGTAGTTTCAACTTTAATCTTTCTCCTGCTTTAGCGAATTGAACGTATTTGTCAAAAAACTAGACTTCTAGCTGTTACCCTGCCTAATGTCACGGGAATCTTTGAAGTGTAAAATTGGTAATACATTAGGTACACTTTTTGCAAGATAGGTTTGAGCGTTGGTTTTGCGTGATCATTTTCCCGAACGTCTCTTACTAAGGTCCAAGAACTTTCCCTTTTATTTTTTGGGGATTCAAAGTTATTTTTTTCAGTATCAGTTTACAATTGCAAGATTTAAGTCTGTCAGTTTGTTTTGCTTTGCTTTGCTTTGCTTTGTTTTGCTTTGTTTTGACTTGCCTTGCCCTAATTGCCGTGTGTGCCTTGCCTTGCCCTGCTTTACGTTGCTTTGCCTTATCTTGCCTCCTCTGTTTTGTTCCAATGCCTTTTGACTGATGTTTCAACAGGCGAGCAGCACGAAAATCGAGTGCCCTGAAAGCAGCTCAAAGTGAGTAATATGGCAGAATTGCTTCTTTACAGAAGCAGATGTAGCTCAGTTGGTTAGTGCGCGGTCTTCGAAGCTAGAGGTTCTCTCCTCGGTGACTCCAACGTCTATTTCGACTTTCTTCTGATCAGTGTAGCTTTAGCTTTAAATACCCGTAAAATGGAACACCGACAAAGGGATGGGGGTAAAGTACACACCTGGGCCACAAGTTTACAGGTTATTTTAAAACTGTCACGTGTTACCCTCGTTAAATAAGGTCCCTTTACCTTTTATTGGAGGTGATTATGATTGTAAAAATCAAGTTTGCTCTTGTGGTTATCAGCCCTTTGATTGACAAAGAAACTTTAGTAATGAAGGTGAAACATTAAGAAGAAGAAATTATTTTTAGCCAGCAAATTAATATAACTTACTACTGCATGGTAAAGAAATCAGGTAACAAATATATTGGATAAATTTGGATGGAATGCGAATGAAACATTTTAATTTCATAAGTTATTTTCTTTGTTATTTAGTTAATCACTTTCTTGTTGGGAGGAAGGGAAGGTAATAACACTGACAGAGCTTCAGAACCAAACGATATATAATTTGTTGGGTTCAAAATCTGCATGACACCTATTCGCGTATGTTTGATGTCCAACTGTTCGTTTTTGTAAATACTGACTTGCTTGTTGCTCGCAATCACTTACTCTTTTCAGGAATAATTGTTGCTCGCAGTTTGTTTTTAATGCAGTTTAGTTATTCAGTGTTTTTCTTTTAAAGTTCCACTGACAAGCTTTCAAGACAGGAACAGTCAACCTGTTGCAGTGGCCGACCTTGCCGAGCACTGTAGACAAGGACACGCCAATAGCAATGTTTTGTTCGCAGAGGAGTTTAAGGTAAACTGTTGTATGTTTAACAAGCATTTAAAAATGATTCACATCTCGCAAAATAGATGTCAAGTTGACCACTTTAGAAACTTGATTTATTTAGTATAATCACAGGTAGTGCAAGCTTTCAGTTTGTCATTGTAATTTTCAGTTTGTCAGTTTGTTTTAGTTTTATGCTTTGCTCTTTTTGTTTTTTGTACTTCCAATCAATGTAGCATCAATCTTTTTTTTTTTTGCTTTCTCAAGTACCAATCTAACTTTATTTCAGTCACACAATTGTTCTGGCAACCTGGCTAGTTTAGCCTCAATGGTTATTCCAGGTGGCCAGCACCTCTCTCATTTCAAATTTCATCTATCTTAACACTTGTAAGTATTACATTGAAAAAAGGTGAAATAAAGTACTTTTTGCTGTTGTTGTTGCTATTGTTAACAAACTTATAAGAGTGGATTTATCAGATTATATTTTTATTGGTTTATTGTTCTGCAGTCCCTTGGAATGCTTGTGCCCGGAAAATCGACTTGTGAAGCAAGTTTAGCATCTTACAACAAGCACAAGAATCGCTTCCCAAATATCCTGGCATGTGAGTGTAACAGAGATTTTCATTGGGTCTTGAGGAAGTATAAAGTAGTGTTTTCATAAACAGTTTCAAGATATAATAAAGAAACTATTAGGGGATTTTCTTTTAAAAGAATAAAAAAGGTCAAAAGTACAATTTTAAGTTTCTTTTCGCCAACTTAAACCTAGACTTTCGTTTCTAACAGTACGTCTTTCTGTCTTTCAACAGATGACAAAACACGTGTTTTACTCAAGCACTGTCGCGGCACTCAGGGATCTGATTACATCAACGCCAACTATGTCAGTGTAAGTGTACGATTTTATTTCCGTTAATTTTTCTATTCCGTTTTTCACTTTTAGCCATGTAAGAGGCATAGAGTTCCAGTGGCTTTCGTGCCTGACTCGTAACCTAAACCTGGTGCACACACGTGAAATAAGCATAAGCGAAAGCAAGAAGTTTAAAGAACAAAGTGAAAAAAAACAGAGAGAACAAAATGAGCTTGTTCCATTCTGTCACACACTCGGTGTTCCTTTATCTTTTTATTTTGATTCAGGCTGATCCGCGACGAGCGTTGGAGATCAGCGCAGATGAAATCGAGAGATGTTACTGGATAAAAATACAACACAATTATCCCTAACCTTTGGGCCAAACGTACAACGTAGACAAACGTACAAAGTTCTATTGTCAGAACGTGCCAGCTGTTGTTAATGTTATTCTTCAAAGATCCAATGCGGGGTTCTGACATTAGAGGTTGCAGTTATCTGCAGATTGTCTCTAATCGTTGATAGCGCACAACGTTTGTACCCAGTCTTTAGCAAGTACCCCTACTGATGCCAATAACTAATACCACTAACTGTGTTTCCAGGCAATATACCGCGGGCTTCCGATGCCTTAAGGGTGGAGGTGTATTTGTTAGTCATACTGAGATGATCTTATTTATTTGAAATATTTTATACACAGGGATACAGCTTTCCAGCAAGGTATATTGCCACACAAAGTAAGACAGCAATTTCCATTGTTTATTTCATATTATTATTTTTGTTTTTAGATGTCAAACTATATACAGTAATGTTCATACACAGATGCTTTGTCATCATCAAAGTATTTTGAATTTAGATAGGTATACTTATGAAGTAAAAGTAGAGTATGACTTAAAATATATTAGATATTTGTTCTTTTGCTTATTATTGTAAGATTACTATTATTATTATTATTACTTATACTAATATTAGTAATGTCATTATTACTTTCGTTAGATTATTGGCCTGTTTGTTGCTGTTTTGGTCAATAGGCACAATTATGGGTAGTTCTGATTGTGGACGCAGTTGTATCAATGCGAATAAGATTGTTGTTGTTGTTTATGTTGTTGTTGATGTTGTCGTCGACGATGATGATGATGTCGTGGTCGACGATGATGATGTCGTGGTTGTGTTTGTTGTTGTAGTTAAAGTCGGTTCTTGTCTTCACTATTACTGTCTTTTACGTTGTCGCCATGATACGTTATGTCGCCATTTTTGTCATGCTTGTTGTTTTATCATAGTTTTTAGTTAGTGGCTAGTAAGTTAGATAGTGAGTACCTGTCGATATATGCCAATGATGACCCCTTTTCTAATACACTTTAATTTGCCAGGCCCCCTGAGGGAGACAATAGCAGATTTCTGGCGCATGATGTGGGAACAGGAATGTCGAACAATAGTTATGTTAGACGACACTCAAAACACACATGTAAGTGCTGTGAGTCGCCAGAGTCTTTTTTTTAGCCGAAGATTAATTCTTATATTTCTCTATTGCGTAACATGTTTGTCAATGGAATAAGTGAAAATCGTTGATTTTCGTAAAATCCAGCCTTCAGTTTATTGTTTTGATCGACGGAATCTCATTCCTTAAAGTTTTGATTGTAATATTTTTTGGGGGGTTACGTTAAGTGGTTCTGGCATAGTAAAAATCCGCGATGCAAAAGGCCTACAACTTTTGAAGTTCCAAAACTAACTGGCTGTTCATCCGTTTATGTGTGAAATTCGAAAAAACATGCATACCAGCCTTTCCTTTTCTTTACTTACCTCTCTCATCCAGGAAAGGCCGAGTTGTGAGCATTACTGGCCGGAGAATGGGCCCTTGGAATATGGTTTGCTGGCTGTCTCCCCGGTTTCCACAACAATACTGTCTGATTTCATCATACGCAAGTTTATTGTCTGGGTAAGGATTGATTACCAAGGTACAGCAACTGGTTCAACTATACATGTTAACAGTAGAACTAGTAAAATTTTGTTGTTACAATACAAAATGCTTTGTCATTTCGGGGTTGTCTGGATTTAGAACCATAGTTGGTGAATGCTGAAAAGCAGATCCTGACGTCATCTCTTCCCATTATGGATGACGCACTAGTCAACAAGTTTAACAGTTTGTTTATTTCCACTTTTACAAAACAATACTCTTAATTACAATTCAGTAATATAGACGTGGATAACTTTTATTCTAAAGAAACGTAAATTAGTTCCGATGTCTTCATAGGAACCATGTATTTAGTTGACCTGAGATTATTTCTGACCTTATTTACAGATTTCAAATCAATTACAGTGATTTCCTTCGTAGTTAAAAAATGCAAACCAAAGAACTGTACCCGCCAATCATTCACAAAAAACTAACTATTTCGTTTACAGGATATTTTGTGATGACAAGCGATATTTTCTTTCAGTCCACAGATCCCGACTGCATGGATAAACGGGAAGTGATACAAATGCAGTACACTAGCTGGCCTGACCAGCGGGTTCCACCAAGCACAGCTTCATTTCTCTTTTTCCATCACAAGTTCAAAACATTGCTGCCCCTTAACCCAGGCCCTATAGTGGTCCACTACAGGTAATAATAGTAATAATAATAATAATAATAACAATAATAATAATAACAATAATAATAATAATAATAATAATAACAATACTACTACTACTAATAATAATAATAATAATAGTGATTATGATGATGATGATAATAGCAACAAAACATCTTTGTTAAGGAATTGTAAGTTACAATTTGAATACCTTACTTAGTACACATTCAAAATATTTACTAATTACATTTGTACAGCTATAACAGTGATATTTGTAAAGAAGAAAAAAAGTATGCAAAATTATTTTTCGAGTACTGTTTGATATTTACAGGGGCAAGTGGCGATTTTAGAATAATTTTTTACCCTACGTTCATGTCACTGTTTCAATTTTTGTTTGTACATTAATGAAAGCAACATAGCTTACACAATTAGGCTTGTTAACTAATTAGATGGAATGTTATTGTTTCATCGTCGGCGCAGTTCTGGTATTGGCCGGACAGGAACATTCATTGCCATTAACGCCATGTTGGACCAAATGGAAACAGAGGGTGTGGTGGACGTGTTCAGTTTTGTTTCACTTATCAGAGGACAAAGGCACCACATGGTACAAAATGAGGTAAGTTGAATAGAAAGGAGGTAACTATGTCGTTACTTTACGCATTTTATGAACAAATACTCACAACATTGGTACGATACGTGATGGGTAAAACCGCTTTTATTGACATAAAATATAAGTACTACACCGAATTAGTAAAGCACACTTAACTAATTGGACGAAACATGGTGTGATAGTTAAAATTATTTTCGAGAAGTCTTAAACAGCTTGAAGTAAAGAGTGCTAATGCGGTTTTTTCTCTTAGCCTGAAACACAAGCTTATAGATGTCAAAACGTATTGTATTAGCATATCCCAAAACAAATTGTTTCTCAGTTATAAGTCACGCATGTTTATCATAACGCGTCGCCGAACATATTTGGCAAAAAATGTCATATGAAATTTTAAATACAGCATTTTTCTAACCAATAACTGTGACTGTCCTGCTTCTTACATTGGAGCTCTTGACAACGCTGCTCTTTTTCCGCATAGGAACAATATCGCTTCATATATGACGTTCTACGCGATGCGTCGGTTTGCGGTAGAACAGAAATTACGTCACAAGAGCTTAGCGGCCGGCTCCTTGCTCCGAATCCACGTGATACCGAGACAAACGTGAAACGCGCGTGCGAGTTTGAGGTAGGGTGCACAAACAACTTTGACGTCACCGTATATATAATAAAAGGCAAATCAGTAACTCATCGTCAGTAAGGATTCCTATGTAGCTTAAGTCCAAAGCAACAACCACATTAACTTATTTGTTGAGTCAGAAGCATTTATTCATATATTATCCTTAGGCACTCTTCAGTTCAAAACTTTGTCAGTTTCCGTTTATTTAATTATCGTTTAAATTGGGACGAGGAGAGCTTCTTTCTATTATTTCAGTATTGCGCATTTACTTATTTTAATTTACAATTCAGTGCTAATACAAAAATGTAAAGTATAAATTTGCGATTAGACTTTTTAATGAAAGCAAACGTGATAAACTTCATTAAAAATTGCTTGAACTTGTTTTCTCTTCTCGGACATGTATGTAGTTCTGTAACAATTCGTTAAAGAAGACATAAAATATATGCTATGGTTTTCTGAATAGACCGCATTGTTGGTTAAGAATGAAAGTGAGGTTAATTTAGGTCAAACGATGTATACAATAAAATGAGATGTTAGCAGAGCAACCTGGTTGCAACTGGTGATCTTTTTAAAATGATGTATTCTGACAATCCCATATCGATTGAATCTTGTAAATGAATTTCACCGGACCATCGAGACAAATGCAACTTAGTGCTCTCTGATAAACATAGATTTAAGTTGCCATCTTCCCACAGAATCTCCAGGATGACGTCTCAGGTTACCCAATATGTAGTACGGCAACAAACACAGATAACGTAGTGAAGAACCGATGTCCCGATGTTCTGCCGTGTAAGTAGCATGGTTAGATACCAAAAGACTAGAATCGAGCTACCAATACTTGCCTAATTAACATCGTTTAGATACTTTGTTATTGGTTATTTCACACAAACAAGAAATCAGTTTCAATCTTATCGAGATCATTGTCCAAGCTATCTGTATGATAACTACTAACAACGCTTTCTATTGCGAAAAGTCTTGTCGCTTACTTTTGAAGCAATGCGCTAAATCCTGTATTATTAGGGTGCTAACCACCATCCTCGCTAGTATTGTGTCTTACCAAAAGCTGTCGTACTTACCTGTTGTGCATAATCCTACCTTGATGTGTACTATCACATATTTTTGTACCTTAACCTGATATTACCCATAATCGTCTCGCCACCCGTTATCGTACTAACTTGATATATTACCCATAATCCTACCTTCAGACGAGCACAACCGAGTTCGACTGAGTGTGTTACCCGATGTCAGCAGTTCGGACTACATCAACGCGAGTTATGTTGATGTAAGTATTTACACAATGGTCTGAGTCACGTCTACGTTATCCCCGTTTTGTGCGAAATGAGAAAATCAATATTAACAACGTGTTAAACAGACTTTGGTTCAACTCACTGAGATCAATGTAATCTCTTGGACATGCTAGGACGGTTTCGAGTAATCCTCATTATTGTCTTGACTTTTTCTTACCCTTGAATTTATTGTTCCAGTCCAGACTAGTTTACTTTATTTCAGGTTGTATAACATCACTGTCTTAGAAACTTTTCAATGTTAGCGAGAAAAGCCTCGTTCAGTAAAAGTTTTGCCCAATTAATGTTAAAGCTAAAATAGATTAAACCTCGTCTTACTAATGTCGTTCTCTTGCTCTTTTGTTAAGGACAAATGTTAAATTTCCATCTTTTAAGTACGCATGAACACTTCACCATAAACAAGAAGAACATCGACATTCGAGAATTGTCCATACTATTTTTCTCACCTCTATTTTGCCATAAAATAGTCCGTAAGTGTGCCAATGGAATTGTCAAATTGTATTGTTTTAAGTATTGTTCTGGGAGTGATTTAGTTGAGCGTAGAATTGTTATCTGAAAGAATCATACATTTTTTTACGCCTACTATTTTTAAGGGGTACAACGAAGGCAAGATCTACATAGCCACACAAGGGCCACTCAAGAATACAACTAACGATTTCTGGAGAATGGTGTGGGAGCAGAGGTGCAACACAATTGTGATGCTCACTGACCTTGACGATAATGAACTGGTATGGACAATGCGTTTGTTGGCTGCGAGGAATTTTCTGATTTTCTTAACATACTCAATCGATTATTTTCTTTCTCCCTATCTAGAGATTTAAGCTTTCTCTTTTTCTCATCTTTTTTTCTTATTTTTTTTCTAATGTCTACACACTCTTACATCTATCTTAGCACACATACGTTTCGTTACTCCAAAATGTTGCGGTTTTGAGGTACAGACATTTCATCATCAATAGTTTTGGCCATTTTCATGCATTTAAAAAAATGGATCGTTTAGTTTTCCCGATTTCATTATTTCCCGTCGTTATCATTTAAACATCTTTACGAAAAGGGAAGACCAAGTTTAAAGACAACGCTTTAGTAATACCAAAGTGTTTAATGTTTTTTTCCTCTGATTCAAATTTGAACGCCTTACCATAAAATAGTGGAAAACATCGTACTTAAGACTTCTGAAAAGTTAACGTGATAGAAAAAGCAGAATCGTGTGAAAGGTAAGGGAAGTTCACTTATCCATATTATCTAATTATCGCGTCATGAGATTTTTTGCAAGGTGCCTTCTGCTACATAATATAATTGCGGGGTTTTTTGTATCGCGAAAGTTGCAGTTGTTAAATATTGTGAACTTTAATGTAACTGCAGGGTATATATACTACAGATAGTTTTGTTTTAGTTCTAATCAGGCATTTTTGTCTGCTTTAGGAACAGTGTGTCCAATACTGGCCTAATATTGGTTCAGCACGTTATGGAAAGATTTGGGTGACAAAAATTAATGAAGAGGAGCTTCCCAATCACACCGAGAGGGTGTTCAAAGTGAAATACCACGGGGTAAGAACAAGTCGCCCAACTAATTTTATTCCGTCTTAGATGACAGAGCTCTCAGCAAAACTTGTTAATAATCATCGGAAATGTGAGCGATGTGAAAACTGATATAATCGGTAATCCAACTCTCGTTAGCTCATGCTGAAAGTCAGCTTAGTTTTATCGAAACGCATTACATCGTTTGTTTTTATATTGCTGTCCTATTCTGTTTTCCCGTCTATGTCTGTCTGTTAAACGTTCACCTTGTGTGGCTACTTTTCTTCTAACCATTAGCTGCGTTTTGGCTTGCTAGAACTCAAATTTTACTGCATTTCACTTGCTTAACTATCCATAATTTTTGTTCCTATGTTGGTCCTACTGTCTCTTAACTCCTTCCTTTCGTCTCGATCAGATAGTTTTACTTCCTTTCAATAAAGATTGTTGTTGTTGTTTCACTGTTAATTTAGGATCAGAGAGTTTTGCTTCCTTTCGTAATCCAGAGAGTGTAGATTAAGCGAATCTGAAACCAAACAGGAAGCCGTTGAAGTAAAGAAGAGCAGTACCACATCTAAATTTCTTACATTTATCGTTTAACAATTTGTGCTATTTGGGTGTTGATAAACCCATAATACTGAGGAAACTTGTGAACACGAAAATAAGTGAAAAACTATATAATCATTAAGTAAACTATCTTTTATTCTCACATTACCAGAATCCGGACGCGCTGCTGTTGTACCATTTCCAGTATCGCTCGTGGCCAGAGGAAGGGAATCCTCCAAGCACCACCGGGCTTGTGTACGTTAATGACCAAGTTCAAAAAATACAGCGTCCAAGCGGTCCGAGTGGGCCTGTCATTGTTCACTGCAGGTAGGTAGCTGAGAGTTTTGTCAAGATGGT
>JAOBYE010439752.1:0-13858 GCA_025403585.1 Parazoanthus swiftii | reverse complement strand
GTGAGCCGGCGTGAGATCGAAGTTTTCAACCCGCAGGCGTGAGACTCCCGCCTAAGGCGTGAGAGTTGGCAGGTATAAAATACACCAGCAGATATAATAAGAACAACTCACTATTAACCTTCATCAGCTTTTCAAAAAAAACTACTTTTTCCAGCTAGAGTGCTACTGCAGCAGACTACATGTATGGAGGTAGCATGGCCAAGAACCATCAAGTACTGATCATTTGCAACCCAGATATGCAGTTCAACTCCTCTGCCTAATACATACTTACCATTGGTGTAAAATAGTTAATAGACTTCTGGCCACTTTCCCTACTAGTTGGGTTTACATAAAAGTTATTGGGGCTCACACCAGTCATATTGTCTACTACCAAAAAAATAAAGTCACTTTGAATTTTTTCTTTTGTTCATAATAATCTCAGTATTCAATCTACTTATTTTCCCCATCATAATTAACTTTGATCATTTATTTACCAGTTTCTCCTTGACAACAACACTATCTTCTCCAAATGCCAACTTGGCACAAGCTCCAGTGAACTCCGGCAATCCATGGATAGGTGCATATTCCTTCTCTAACTTCTTGGAGACAAGCATTTCATCTGCCTGGATTCAAAAATGCAAGGCTGGTATTTTAACAATAGGAAATCCTATTTATGCTACAAATTCAGCTACATATGTAAGAGCAAAGATCTGACATACAGTTCTGAGAATCTACTGCCCTAGAAGTAAACTTAGTTTGCAAATTCTGGGAAACAATTTTTTTTAGTTATAATTACTAACAGTGTACCAGTAAACCCAAAACCTTGTCATAGTTTAAAAAGTATTGAATTAACTTATTAACTTTATAATTGTAATTAATCACCTTTCTCACAGTCGGCAGAACGTAAGGTTTGCCTGAGTCATCCCTATAAGCACCAACACCCAGGTTCATCTTATTTGGGTTTGTGTCTTTTTTGAAGGCTTCAGTAATACCAAGGATGGCATCGGGAGGGCCCATCTCAACACCTGACCACCAGGAGCTATTAACAATAATAAAAATAATAATAACAATAGGTCTGGAATAAATACAGTTTAGAGATTGACTCCTCACTCCCCCACTTCTTGCCAGCCCTAAGTATATTTTAGTTATATCATGTATTGCAAAGCATGTTGACAGGAACAGACCTTGCAAAACTTGGACTCAGCTTATGAATGAAGACATGAAGCTTTGCAGCCTAAGACATGAGGACACCAAAAGCTGTTCTGCAGACACAACTTTTTCTCAGGAGGGAGGTGGAAACACTGAGGGTAAAGATATCTTGTCTTATGGAGATGGGCATAAGCTTATCAGTGGAGAAAACTGTAACAAAACTTTGATGAACATTTTGGTATAGCACTGTCAGTTTACATATACCACCAGCACTGCCACCCCAGCTCATTCATCATTTCTATCACACTTGCTTCTTGGGGATAATTTTGGACAAGGGTAGCTCTTCTCTGTACCATCCCAAGTTGGTCTCCATTTGTTTGTACAAGAGTCCTAGACTCCAGAGGCATGTTGAAGTTGTGGAAGAACAAGTGCCTTGTAAGCACTGGCTTTGATGTGCTTCTGAGAAATCTGAAAGTTATATCTGGGGTACAGTTACCTTCTTTGACAATATTACTTTATAAGTGATTGCTCAACCTACAAGACATGTATGATATACAGTGACACTGACATACTTCACTTTGTCTCGTTGTTTGAGATTCTTAAAGTGACCGACTGGGTGGTAAGAGGTTCTTTTATAAGCGTAGTTTATGTGAAACTACTGTTTTGGTTGTGACAGTGAGTTCAAATAAAAACAAACAAAACAAAATGAGCAGAGCTTGAAAACACAACCAAACTCAGCAAATCCCGGAGCAGAACTAAACTTTAATTTGTGACACACTTGTCAAATACAGATGTACACGTCAAGTAATGTGACCGACAAACCACATGTACTTTACCAAATATAGCAATTCACAATCCGGAGTAAATAACAAGTTGGAAAACTTAAATTACTGTGTATTGAGATATTGAAAGCTGAATACTGTATGAAATCCATGAAACTACAGACCACATCTCTATTACACTGTGGAACAAATACACTACGCAATATCTCCTGTAAAATCCTATTTACACATTGCACTCGAGAAAACATACAGATAAACAAATGGATCCTATGTGAGGATAATCCATGACACCTCAAAAATGCAGTTCGACTTTAAATCGTTTTAAGTTTGAGTTATAAACTCAACTTGGCTACATTAACATATAACGGATAGTTGTTAATAATAGGGTTTCTACTTTTGGTTGGTGCACAGGACATTTGCTATTTTCAGGGTGAAGGCCATCTGCTGTTTCTCTCCCACTTTTCTCCCTTCCCTCTTGGAAGGCCATCTGCATTTCTCTTCCTACTTTTCCCTCTTCCCACTTGGAACACCATCTGTCACTTCTTGTTCCATTTTTCCCTCTTTCCAATTGCAAGGCCATCTGCTACTGTCCTCTTCACAAGTAGGAGGCCATTTATTATTTCTTATCCTACTTTTGTTGTCATTGACATATATTTGCTGGTTCTTACACAGATTTCAGAGAGATTTTGTATGAATACTAGAAACTGCATTTCAGTTGAATGCTTTGACCTAAACCAATGTTCCATATTACACTGTATACTTAAATGCTCCCTATAATTAAGGACAAGTTTCTAGTGCTTGTACATGTAACTTTATGCTCCATTTTCTACTAGTAAGGTGATACAGGGTTCTCTCAAACGATACATAGTAAAGGAAGACAAATATAAAAAGGGGGAGAAAAAGCATTGAAGGTGCAAGCTTTCTAGGGGGGTCTGGGGACATGTCCCCCCGGAAAATTTTGAATTCCACGATCTGCGAGAATTTGTTCCCGGTGTGATCAAGTCAACCCCACCGAGAAAATTGCCTGTTACCAGCCCTTCGAGAGAACTCTGTGATATTTATTTATATAAGCGAGAAAGGACAACAATTGGCTGTGGCATAACACCAGTGTAACATTTGCCTTTTTCCAACTGAATGAAATGTACTGGCATCCCAAGTTGTTACGTTTCCTTTCAAGAGCCAAATGAACAATTTACATTCCATTGTCAAAATTTTTCGTGAATTTGTCAGTTGAATGGTATCCAAGTGTGTTTCGTCCTGAATGGAAATTTAGGAAACTGACATAGTGATTTAAAATTTTTTTGGATCTCTCTTTTTAAAAACAACAAAAGAAGTATTGGAAGAGTTTGATATTTTTCATTTCTGACAGACATCGGACAAAAGACTGTAAATAATAAATTTATGAACAAGCACTCCAATATCTGCCCATCCGACGGAGTGACGCGATTATTATTATTATAAAACTACTCAAAAATATTTTTAGGCGATCATCATTTTCTCTGGACGTGTGAAATTAAAATTTTACTGTATTCGATTTTTGTCGTGATAAATGATAATAAAATGATCATCTTTTAAAAATGCCGGTGGCGAAGACATTTATTTGACTAAGTGTATTGTCTTCTGCTTTCTTCATAAGTCCAAACAGTACGTCTGGCTTACCTCGACCTTACACATGAGGCGATGCACGATTTGGTGGGAGTCGTTAAAGCGATCTGGCGTTGTACAGCCCGAGTTAGCGCCATGTTTTCTTTTCAAAAAGTCAAAAACTCCTTGCAAGACTTCCTCAGTTCTGCAACCGGCTGCGCATATCACGTGAAGTTTTTCAGACCCAGCGCATCATTCCACGTGCAAGAACGCTGGACTTCACGCTGGTTCACAAAGTTCAACTTCCTCTTCGGGCGTCTTCGATCAGTGGCCGAAAAAGTCCGAACATTTCCGATAATTTCCGAAACATTATGTGACAGGCGTTTATTCGCAGCGCATGCTGGGAGAACGCTTGATGCGGAAGACGCCTTGCCGTAGTTGATGGCTGTCGGCCAGTTGTACATCAAAATATTGGTAGAAACTTGATTATAACAAGGCTAATTGTTGGGTATTTTTCAGAATATGTCAGAAGAAGGCAAAGATGGATCAAGGTTTTTGTGTCGTTGTATTTTCTTTGAAAAAAATGATTGCTTTTTGCTGCGCATTTGAGATGTTTGTGGCGGGCTTCATTTTCAACTAACATATTTTATCAAGTGCGTTTTGCGTCGTTCCTTCTCATAGAACTTCTGAAACGCTGGAGGAAAAAGCCGCGGATTCAGACCAAATGAGCAGCACTGGCTCACCTCATGATATCTTGGCAAAGAGTAAACAGCGGAGAGCGAACATACATTCTGCGGTTGAAAAAATCGGCCAAGTCAAACTGGCGAATCTAGCTAAGGTGCGTCACTCGATCGTCAACGATAAAACCTTTTGGTTTGCTTTATACACAAATCAGCATCATGTCGTACATTTTAGCTTTTAGAACTAATGCGTTTAGTAACTCTGTGTTGTGATAAGGCATGATAAACTTACAAGTTTGAATTTCACTAAACTAAGAAGCCACATTTATGCCGTGCTGGATTTGGTTTGGCACGGATCATTGAAAAGTGGTACCCGAAACGAATTTCGTGCTCAGATTATCCATTTAGATAGTCTGAACACGATTAGAATGGACACGGATATATATATATATTCAGGCATCAGTGCAGTGTAGATAGGTTATAAGTTACTCACTAAGTATTTATAAAATACAGAGTATAAAATGATATAGTGAGTCTTTCTATTTATTGAAGTCATACATGTACCCTAAACTTTACACTTAATTTTTAGATCATCACAAGTGAGAAATGCTTCAATTGATGAGAAAAAATTTACAGCATATTTTCTTCTGTTGTATGTCTTAAGGTCTCCGATGAAAGAGGTAGCTCTAGAAGAAGAAAAGAAGCACGGCCAAGGAAAAGAAGAAGAACTGACTTTATGTATGTATTTTGAATGGCTGCTGGAATATAATCATTTGTTATTACTGCTTAAAGTCCAATTGATATTAAAGCAACTAATTCCTGCAATATATTGTAATTAATTGTTTTAAATACATTATTTCAGTTCATGACTTCCAGTATTTTGGTGCTGGCGCTTGCTGAAGGCATGAAACTGAAGCTTTAGAGTTTTTGCTGAAATCAATAATAATTATAGGGAAATGTGCACCCATTGAGTTTTGGGGCAAGGAAACTTATTGTGTCATAGCACTTAAAGTTATCATTTGCATATTGTCTACTGCATTGAATGTATACTACTGTTATGTAACGATGCAGGTATAATGAGCCAGGTATAACATACCAGGTATAAAAACCAAGGTATAATGACCCAGGTATAACGACCTAGGTATATCGACCAAGGTATAATGACCCAGTTATAATGACCCAGGTATAATGACCCAGTTATAATGACCCAGGTATAACGACCCTGGTATATTGACCCTGGTATAACGACTCAGGTATAATGACCCAGGTATAATGACCCATGTATAATGACCCAGGTATAATGACCCAGGTATAATGACCCAGGTATAATGACCAAGGTATAATGACCCAGGTATAATGACCCAGGTATAATGACCCAGGTATAATGACCCAGGTATAATGACCAAGGTATAATGACCCAGATATAACAACCCAGGTATAATGACCCATGTATAATGACCCAGGTATAATGACCCAGGTATAATGACCCAGGTATAATGACCAAGGTATAATGACCCAGGTATAATGACCCAGGTATAATGACCCTGGTATAATGACCCAGGTATAATGACCCAGGTATAATGACCCTGGTATAATGACCCAGGTATTACAACCAAGGTACAACACCTTGTTGCATGTAGGAGCAGTAAAATGTTTCTTCTCCTTTTTTATTACTCATAATTCTTTCCTTTTCTTGTCAGGAAACCACAACACAAGGGGAGCAACCCAAAAAAGATAACCTCAGAAGAAGTAAAAGATTTCTTTGAATTCTACATGAGAAACAAACACACGAAAAAGCATAAAAAGAAGTCCATAGAGTCATCCTTGATGTCTGCAACCACAGATGCACCTCCTAAAGACTTTACACCACAACAACTGAGCTTTCCTTTTGTTCCTCAGATACTAAACACTGCAGCAGCACAAGCTCTACCTGCTTTGCAGCCGCTTACAATCCCAACGGGTTTCTCACAGATGATTACTCTCCCAGATGGTACTCAGCAGCCAGCATTTTTCTTTGTTGTTGGTGCTCCCCCCAGTGTGCCAGGTACAGATCCAGAGGGTTCTAAAGCACCGTCCACACCCTTCATAAACCCGCTAGTTATGTCACAGCCTGTGGCACTCAATGTAACTTATCCATCTGCTAGCAGTTGCTCAGCTGACTTGTCAGTCATTGAAAAGGCAATGCAACTTGCTGCTGCTGGTGGCAGTTCACCACGTGTGGAAGAACAGCAGCCTCTGGCCAGTGCCCAATGTTCATCTGGTGCTGAAGAACCAAAGACACAGCTAGAAACAGAATGCCACATTACCCATCATCCTCCTCTTGAGACAATTGCTGTTGAAGATATATCAGTGACAGTGCAGACGGCAAACTCACCTGCCACCCCAACACCCACAGAAATAATGTTGACAGAGCCAGCAGTTGCATCAGTAGCTGTTGACCAAAATGTCACTCCCATGAGCAACACAGGATTAGTTGTACCGGCAACAGTAAATCAGAGCATAGTTATTAAAAGTTCAGGAGATGAAGTGAATTTGCCCCATAAGCCAAATATTAAGCACAAAGTTTACAAGTTTTGTGAAGCCACAACACAGACAGGCGCTAAAGAGGCTGTGGAGTCACTTGCTAACACCATGGTTGAGAAAGCAAAGGTTGAAGGTGTTGTGCCTCCTGTAGCAAAAAGGGAAAAAGAGGGAGGGTCCAAATCGACAAAAAAACAAGGTGAGTTATTGTGGCAAGTTTGTAATGAATCAACTTTGGAAGTTACCTGTTTTGTTTGCTTTCTTTGTGGCAGCAATGTTTCCAAAACTGGATGCAGCTATTACTCCCAGCACTTAAATATTATTAATAATTTTTGTTGTAATTATAACAATTTCATTATAAACTATAAAAGGGAAAACATTCTAACTTATTAGTTGAATTTATTCAGTAAGTGTTAGTGCTTGTAACATAAATGAGCAGAAAAAGAATTTATTGTTTTACAATGTCATGTGCTTCATATTCATTTGGAAATAAAATTGAATTATCACATTTATTTCAGGCATATAAAAGTTGACAATATGTATGGTGTATTTGTCAGAGTGCAGCAGAAGCACTGACTTCATATAAACACTGTATCTAAAAGTAATTACTGGTACACTCATCTAGGGGTTAACATAAGTTTTGTTTGTTTGAATTGAAGTTGAAAGAGTCAGGCGGCATCCCTGCACTGTTTGTGATAAGTTATTCTTTACAAACCATGACCTGAAGAGACACAAGCTTACTCATACTGATGAGAGACCATTTATGTGCGATGTAAGTTTTTCTTATGTGTTGTTATGAGTAAATAGTTTTCAAACTCAGTCATGGCAGTAAAGTAATCTAAAGACACTTTCAATTATTGATTGCTTTTACACAATCATGTAGAAGTATTTTATTTGGTTTGTACTGTAATTTTGCCAGGATATCCCTAATCTTTTTATGAAATATGTGGGCTTTTTTAAAAATGAGAGTTGACCATTGGATTTAAAATGCCCCTTTCAGTGGATAGTGTGGCAAAAGAAGATTCTGAAAGATATAACCCTCAGTAAGGCCAGAGATTGAACCTTGGACCCTGCAGATTAGCATTTAGAGTCATAACTGACTGAGCCAACTACTGTATACTCACACACTGATCATACATGTATGTACTAGCAATCTTGAGAACTCTGTTATGGGTGAGCTCAACATCCCAGGATGAGGTCTACTATTTGCATTGCTATAGATTGGTTTTATTCAGTTGCAAGCTTTTTGGACCCTGTAAGTCTGAAAAGGGCCCCTTAGACTGAAAGTTTGGGGACTGTCGCTCTAGATAACAAACCTTGAAAATTAATGAAATTTACCTAAGATTTTTCTTGCCTGTTTTCTTGTATGTTTTATGATCACTGCAGTAATTAGTTTTGTTGCACATTGGTTGTAAAATTTGGCAGTCTTACTCAATTCTGAAAAGATTGCAACAACATGTTTTATAGTAGATTTTTCAATTTTTTTGTCATTTGAAGCACTAATGCACTGATTCATACAACTGTTGGCATTGTAAGGCAAGTTAACTTTATACAAAGGCAGTTACAAGTACCAAACAACAATGCTTCTCTTAAAGTTAACATTTTTGTCTCTAGATTTGTAAGAAGACTTTTCGAACTCATAATGAGTTGAAGCTACATGCACCTATACACTGCGACACCACACCCTACCAGTGTGAGTACTGTGGAAAGGAGTTCCGCACAAAGGGGTGCATCAAGTCCCACATCAAGTACCACATAGGTGAGTCAATGGTGACCATGGAGAAAGAGGGAGGGGAGGGGAGGGGAGGGGAGGGCTACATCAAGTCCCACATCAAGTACCACATAGGTGAGTCACCAGGGGCCATGGAGAGGGAGGGGAGGGGAGGGCTACATCAAGTACCACATAGGTGAGTTAATGGTGACCACAGAGAGGGAGGGAAGGGCTATATCAAATCCCACATCAGGTTCTGGGTACCAAATGTTTGGTGAGTTACAAGGACCATGGAGAGAGAGGGGAGCTGGAGGGGGGGGGGGGCTACTTCAATTCCCAGATATGAAGTACTACATATAGGTGAGTTACCAGGGGCCCTGGAAAGGGTGGGGATGGAAATGAAAGAAGTGACTGTATCAAGTACTGACTGCATATACAACAGCTTATCAGGTGTGTTTGATTAAAGCTAAATAGAAAACTAAATCCTTTCCCGAGCCAAGTTGCTCATAAGGCTGATGCTGATCTCGGTTTCTGTAGTGTTAAGGGAATGAGAGGCTGTGACTCTCCGAGGACAGGACACTAATCCATCGCAGGTTAGCCCCCAGCAGAAGCTGGTACTCACTTATACAGCTGAGTCCACTGGAGCAATTCAAGTAAAGTGTCTTGCTCAAGGACACAACACAGTAGTTATGAGTCAGCCATGCTAACCACTCGACCACTGTGCTTTCACATGGTTGGTTAAAGGCACCCGAAAAAGCGACAATGGTTGCATAGCTATGAAAACAATGGTAACGTCAAAGGTAGATTATTGTCTTGTCAATGTTTCACTTAAAGTATCTTAACCTTCTTCATTACTTCAGTCTACTTCTCCCCTGTTGCTAGGTGATAAGAGGCACAAGTGTGTTGAGTGTGGTCGAGCGTTTGTGAAGAGTGCAGACTTGAAGCGACACATGGCAGGTCATAGGAATGAGAAGAACTTTAAATGTGAAGACTGTGGCTCAGCGTTCACAAGACGAGACAACCTCAAGGCGCACATGCTCCTGCACAGTCGTAAGGGTGTGGTCACTTGTGATCTGTGCAACAAGGAGTTTATCAATGAGGTCTACCTCAAACGACACATGCACATCCACAAACAGGCCAAGAAGAAACCTTATGAGTGAGTTGTCAGTCTTCGTTTTTATTAGTTTACTCATTTTCGGATTTAGTGCAAACGCACAAGGTACATAAAACAAAAGAATGTAAGGTTCCCTACAAAGTTTCAACACCTGGTACTACTCACACTAGAATAGGCAACTCACCCCGTAATTACACCCTAGTTTAAGAATAGTCAAAAGAGGGGAAAAATAGTGCAAGAATAGAAGATTGAGTAACAAGAACAGACGATATAGACATTTGAACAAAGGCACTGAGGACAAATTAATTTGTAAGTACAGACTGATGTTGTCCCGATTAAAATTAGTGATCAGCCTGTTAAAGAAAAGAGACTTGAACTTTTCCTTAAAATAACGAATTGATAGGGCCAGTTTAATCTCGTGTGGGACAGCGTTCCACGGAATCACAATTCGCTAGAAGAATTAGTTGGTAAAGTTATAAAGGATTGTAGCACACCGTATGATTGCACAATCTTTTCATAGCTTAGTATGTACAGAACATCTTTTACAAGTACTTAAGTCAAACACAATTCTGCTTTTTACGCTACATGTACGGGATAATGAAAAGGGTGTCTTATTTTCAATGACGATTAAGACTGATAAATTAATATTTCAGCTGCGAATATTTTGTTGACGATAAACTGTGAACCAAGGTACTGTAGCCCGAAAGTGATCCTTCATATAACGAATTTTGGTTGATGATTTCCTGTTCTTGAAATTTGTTTTATAGACAGTTTTGTGAACATCAGATACCACCCCTTCCCGTTGTATAACGAACCTCCTAACTTTACTACGAATGTTAAGGTTTCATTGTAAATCAAACTGCCTTATATATAGTTTCTTTGGCATTTGGCTAGAAGTAACTCAGTCTTTAGTTTCTTGTTAGAAAACTGAAAGGTATTTGATTAGCAAGACTTTGTCACCACCACATTCATGAACAGTGGTTTCTCATGTTTTACTTCAGATGCCAATGGTGTCCAAAGACCTATGAACAGTTGGAAGGTTTACGACGCCATATTAGACAACACGTCGGCGATGAGAAGTTTGTGTGTAAGCAGTGTGACAAGAAATTTATCACCAGTATTCAGTTGAAGCGACACCTGTGGTTAACGCACGAACAGGACAGTCCGTATAGGAGGTCTATCTTATGATATTTGGAAATATAGGCAGTAACACAAGTTCACAGCCGCAAACATGACAGGTCTGTGACTGACACGCGAACAGGACAGTCCGTATAGTAGGAGGTCTATCTTATGATATTTGGAAATAAAAGCTGTGACACAAGTGAAGACCTGTGACTGACACGCGAACAGGTCAATCCGTACAGGACTAGGTCAAGCTACGATGAATTAAGAATACACTGTAAAACGCATACAACATCACAAACCCAAACATGACCTCTGACTAATACACGAACAGGTCAACCCGTACAGGACTAGGTCAAACGCATGCAACTTTATAAACTCTAACATGACTTTTGACCGACATACGAACAATTCAGTCCGTACAGGAGACCATTATTTTTATAAAGTTGGAAAATATACACTGTAAAACGAGTTCACAACCCCAAACATGTAACACGAACAGGACAGTACAGATTGCACTGTGATACAAACCCAGTTTTGAGATGTGTCAGCTATTTACAAATAGGTGTCAGCACAGGTTACAAACTGTATCAACAAACGCACCAGACCTGCGACTCAATGTTCCTCGGACATACGTTCCATTCGGCTTCCAAGAAACCATCTAAAGTACTAATGAAGGCAAATTTTCTCTTGTTCAAGTGATCGGCTCACTATAACTTGTTGAATTAATGAGACGCTTAATTACATCCCTTGCTCATTTTCCAGTTTTTAAGTCCTTGATATTTTACCGCACATTGAAAGTGGCTGTAGAATAGTTTCATCATTCTTATCATCTCCGCGCTGTTGATTGTCTCGTTGCCAGGGTTTTAGCTTCCTTTCATTGACTGTTAGAGCTTATGAATTTATTTATTTTAAGAAATCAGTGCATGTTTAACTGAATTTCTCAAAGTAAGTAAGAAGCTATTTCAAATTCTAGGCTAAAACCTTACAAAAATCTCCATCCATTTGCATTTATATATTAAATAGCGTTCAGAGCCGTAGCTAAACTCAAAGTTAAGGGGGGGGGGTGAGGCATTTGCCCTCCTTGCCTAACGCTAGCTACGGTCCAGAGAGTATAGAGCTACTTTGTGAGTCATCGCAATTTATAGCAAACGACAGAGTTAATTGGTTTGTGTGTCATCACAATAACAGACGGTAAAGCTGCTTTGTGTGTTTCCCTAATATCAGAGGATTCAACTGCTTTGTGAGTTGTCCCAATAACAGATGTCAGAGCTGCTTTGCGAGTCATCACAAAAACAGACAATAGAGGTGCTTTGTTTGTAGCCAGAACAACAGAAGACAGCGCTGCTCTACGAGTCGTCATAATAACAGACGACAAAGCTTCTTTGTTTGTCACCACAATAACAGACGACAGAGCTGCTTCTGTATTAACACAAACACGGACGACAGAGCTGCTTTGCGATTCATCACAAAAACAGACAATAGAGCTGCTTTGTGTGTCATCACAATAACAGACGACAGAGCTGCTTTGTGTGTCACCAAAATAACAGACAACAGAGCTGCTTTGTGTCTTACCACAATAACAGACGACAGGGTTGATTTGTTTGTATGTAAGTTAATAGCGGAAATAAAAAGGATTGTTGTTGTTTGTCACCACAACAAGTGATTCCTTTGTGTCTCACCACAATAACAGACGACAGAGCTCCGTTGCGAGGCAGCACAATGAGAGACGACAGAGTTGTTTTATTAGTCACCACAATAGCAGACGACAGAACTGCTCTGTGAGTAACCACAATAACAGACTACAGGGCTTTTTGCGAGGTAGCACAATAACAGACGACAGAACTGCTCTGTGAGTCATCACAATAACAGACGACATGGCTCCTTTTCGAGGCAGCACAATAAGAGACGACAGAACTGCTTTGTGAGTCATAACAACAGACGACAGGGCTCCGTTGCGAGGCAGCACAAAAAGAGACGACAGAGTTGTTTTTTGAGTCACCACAATAACAAACAACAGAGCTGCTTTATGAGACATCACAACAACAGACGACAGAGCTGATTTGTGTGTCATCATAACATTTGATAGACGACAGACCTGCTTTGTTTGTCATGCACCACAATAGCAGACGTAGGCCCGTAGGCAAGGGGGTACGCGGGGTGAGCACGCTCTCCTCCACGGGCCGGAATGGTCCGCAGCAGTAGGTTCAATTAAAACGTAGCAGAAGTCCAATCAGGTATATACTAATAGCTGGCGACACCGTAAATCGGAACGATTGAAAACTTACGCTTGCTCAATTTGGTTTATGGGAGCCTCAGTTTACGAAGATTATGAAACTTGTTGGCTTAATTTTTTTATTAATTTAGGAGGATTACTGTTACATGGAACATGGAAATTGTTAGTATCTAGCAGCCCTTGGTTTACACAGCCCAATCAAAGCTCCTTGCTACGGGCCTGAGACGACAAAGCTGCTTTGTGAGTCGTCACAATAACAGACGATTGAGCTGCTTTCTGTGGTAGCACAATATTTAACAGAACACAGAGCTTCCGTGTGCGTTACCACAATACCAGACGAAAGAGCACCACAATAACAGACGACAGAGCTGCTTTGTTTGTCATCACAAGAGCAGACGACAGAGCTGCTTTGTTTTATTTATCACTACAATATCAGACGACAGAGCTGCTTTGTGTGTCATTACAACAACAGACGGTATACAGAGCCGGTCGTAGCTTGACTCGAAAGTTAGTGGGGGAGGCTAAGGCTCTGGCGTTGTCACTCTTTTGTGGCTTAGCAAAGTTGAAATTTCCATTTTTGCCTCGGCAAACTAGTAGTTTTTACCAAACATCTCGAGAACGAAGCTTTAGAAAGAAATTGCCGACACGATTATACATTTCACAATTTTTGTCGTCTCGGTTCTAAATTTGTTGTCGATACGTCACGTTAAATGAGACTTCCGAAATTTGGCCAAAATGCGCTATGTTTACTTTGGAGAAACAGGCAAGGAACTTTGGACAATCTTTTCCGAAATGAAACCTGCCCGAAAAGAGAAACGTGTAAAGAAGAACTAGAGCAAAACGGAAGAGACGGCCAATAGTAGCCGTTTATCGTACCTCCAGCAAATCAAAATACTGAATTGGCTGATCGAGTGGACCGAAAACGATTGGAAAAAAAGTCAGGGCGGATCCAGAATTTCTGAAAAGGGGAGAAAGAGGGGG
>JAOBYE010439641.1:2662-13859 GCA_025403585.1 Parazoanthus swiftii | reverse complement strand
CAAGTACCTAGCACCAAAACCTAGTATTAGTATCTAGTACAAGTACCTAGTATAAGTACTTATTATAAGTATCTAGTGTCACTACCTAGTAGAAGTACCTAGTGTTAGTACCTAGTACAAGTACCTAACACCAAAACCTAGAATTAGTATCTAGTAAAAGTACTTAGTAAAAGTACCTATTATAAGTATCTAGTATCAGTACCTAGTATAAGTACCTAGCATCAGTACCTAGTAGAAGTACCTAGTATTATTACCTAGTGCAAATTCCTAGCACCAAAACCTAGTATTAGTATCTATTACAAGTACCTAGTACAAGTACCTATTATCAGTACCTAGTATCAGTACCTAGTATCAGTACCTAGAATAAGTACCTAGTATCAGTACCTAGTACAAGGACCTAGCACCAAAACCTAGTATTAGTATCTAGTACAAGTACCTAGTACAAGTACCTATTATAAGTATCTAGTATCAGTACCTGGTATCAGTACCTAGTAGAAGTACCTAGTATCAGTACCTATTACAAGTACCTAGCACCAAAACCTAGTATTAGTATCTAGTACAAGTACCTAGTATAAGTACTTATTATAAGTATCTAGTATCAGTACCTAGTATAAGTACCTAGTATCAGTACCTAGTAGAAGTACCTAGCATCAGTACCTAGTATAAGTACCTATTATAAGTACCTAGGTATCAGTATCTAGTATTAGTACCTAGTATGAGTACCTAGTACAAGTAACTAGCACCAAAACCTAGTATCAGTACCTAGTATAAGTACCTAGTACAATTACCTAATATAAGTACCTAGTATAAGTATCTAGTATCAGTACCTAGTACAAGTACCTAGTATCCTCCTCAAATGATAGGCCGACATTAAAATCGTCCTGTCTGTTTCAGGATGACGAACACGAACTCACATCAGCGGAGCTCGACTTTATTCAAATAACCCCCGGCGGATTTGCAAGTTGCAAGTCAGTTATTCCAGGAAGTAGTTCCCGCTTCGCTAAGGGAGCTGTCGGCTGTGGCGCGGGCCCTGTTTTGATCAATGGTCAAGTCCCCGGACATGTCGAAACCGTTTCTTCTGAGGCTCTCTCTACCGGACAACACCAGACTCATTCACATGTCGGACATATAGGAGTATCTGAGTTTAGAAACCTTGAGAGGAGAATTACTTCTCTCGAAACAAAACTTGAAAGTATGGAAAATAGATTTTCCGGATCATTTAAAGAAATTTTGAGCATTTTGAAAAACACGAGGCAGAAAAATCCCGGGAGTTCACACTCATTAACAACAAGCGTCTGAACTTAAATTATGTTAAAAGACCTGAAACTAATGAGAAAAATGTGTTAAATAGTATTTAACAATGCTTTGGCTTACTCATTAGAATGGTTTTTGTAAATGTTCTACAAACAAGATTAAGGTGAATGCTTGAACAGTTGTAAGTCACAACGCGCTCTTGAAAAGGTAACAACGGTGAAATCATAGAATATTTAAGTATAAAGTTTAAACGATTTTGTAAATAACATAGGTTCTCTTTTTAACAAAAAATATTTATTGTCACGAGCATTTCGTGAAGGAAACGGTCTAACCCAGAAATTTCATGTGGCTGTTTTCGCTTCAAATCATTAAGTAAACAAATGTTTTCCGGAGAACGACATTACAGATGCAATGAGCTTTTGTATAAACAGCTTTTTATTTCAGTTGCAAATGCAGCTGTATGTGTATCTATAAAATGCAAAGATTTTTGCTCGTCGATTCACTAATTATCTTGGACTGGAAATCTTGTAGAAAGGTCTACCTTCATAAGGTGAAGTGTTGGGAAAGTGTTTCCACTCTTCACGCAGAGCAATAGAGAAATCTACTGAGGGGGGCAACCTCCATTCCTTCCCTCTTCTTAGGAAAAAGCCCTGGGATTGAGGTTGCAGGGGGAGGGGGAGGGTCTGGCAATCCTGGGGGGAGGTGAGAATGATTTTTGTAAGAAAAGCAACATTTTAGTTTTTCCTTCCACGGCAAAAATTCGTTGCCTTGGATTGATGTTGGATTATGTGCACAAGCTTGATTCCAGGTTCCCCAAATAAATCACAGTGGTACAATCCAAAGCAGAAAGTTCAGTCGAACAACAATGACACGTGGGTGAGTTGTAACAAGAATAAAAAGTAACAAAACTGTAACATTTTTGGACTAAAAGACTAAGGCGTTACCTTCCGTATTCGACAAAGAAAATCAATCCGTGTGTCTTTTCCTTTGCCTTCCTCGTCCCCATCTCCCACCCTCTTCTCCCTACACACAGTGATGTGATGGAATTGTACGATATGTTTGCTGTGTCCCATTCAGAAATTCCTTCAAAAATGTTCCCACTAAAAGCCTCTTCCACCCCACGCCGTCCAGATGAACAGTTTGTGTAATGGTTAAATACGACAAGATTTTCTTTTATTATTACAATTCATCTAAGTAGTATAGCCGACTTTTATCAGAGCAACTCCTTCCAAAATGTTGCAATAATTTTTTCACAGAGTTGTCACAAAACTCTCTTCCTCGTCTTTCTGCTCTGCAGGCAGGACATTCTTCGTGAACTCCCCAATTGTGTTTCCGACGGGACTGTACCGTGCTACCGTATAAAATGTTTTCCCGTCACTAACTGCAGTCGCCATCCCAAGCTGCGTTGTTTCTTTCCATACGACCTGGGTGAAGTGAAGTATGACGCCTCCTTTGCTTTTGCCTGTGTCGTAATCATAGTTCTTGTATTCGCTGTACCAATCATCAACCATCTCGTGACACTGTACGCAGTCGTCAGTCTTTGCACCCTGACACTGCTCCACTGCAGGGGTAAAGTAGGCAAGATTTTCGCCCTGGAACAAAATGAAAATTCATAGGCTATAACCATGAAGAAAGTACTTAGTTTTCTACAAAACGATATCTGCCGTTGTTGGAGTCTCGGTCAAGTGCAGCTTTGGAATCCAACATAAAGTTATTAAAGCCAGCTTTTTGACTTCTTGTTAGTTTTAAACGTGGTTTGACAAAGCTGTCACTTTTGTCGTTTTTTTAGCATTCTGCATTTCTCCCTCTCAAGTAAAAAGTATTGCTTTTGTTCACAATCAACATAAAACAATTTCATGAGGCTGTTTTTCCGGAAGACTCATCGACTGTGATGAACCCCTTTCTCATTTTCGTATGGTAAGTACTCCTTACAAATAACTGGAAAACGCTTCTTCAGGAGTTTTAACTTTTAAAAGAATTGAAGTGCTTTCGAAGTTGCATGCGCTCCGGATCCACTAATCAATGATAATCAAAAACTCCTCTCAGAGCTTGTTGTTCTTAGAGTTTGTTAATCATGATATAAAAGCTACTTGTTGGATAAAAAAAAGGACTTGAAGAAACGTTTTTTCTTGGATACTAGCACGCTGGTGTTTTAACGTATTAATATGCTTATGAATTGAAATGTAGCGGAGTACCTGGTCTTTGCCTCTAGCTGTTGGGTCGTGATCGGGACTATCCCGTTTAGCAATCTCATTGGCCCAATCCTGAGCGTCCCTTGCTAGCGATGCGCTCCACTGCAAAGGGGGAACTCCGTGCTTTTTACGATACTCATTGTGAGAATCAAGGCAGTTTTTCTCAAATCCTGTCATCCCTAAAACAGATGAGTAACGTAAAAGTTATGCTACGAATGGCTTTACATTTTGGAAGAAAACGCAGTCCACTCTCACACGCGGGACTTAAATTTAGTACTCAGAGAATTAGCCGAGCGAATGACCCGCACAGTCCGCTCTTACTCGTGGGAATTTAATTTGATTGTCAGAGAATTAGCCGTGCGGATCACCCACGCAATCCGCTCTCACACGCGGGACTTTAATTTGGTAGCCGGAGAATTAGCCGAGCGGATGACCGACTCAGTCCGCTCTTACCCGCGGGAATTTAATACGGTTGTCAGAGAATTAGCCGAGCGATCACACACGCAGTCCACTCTCACACGCGGGACTTAAGTTTGGTACTCAGAGAATTAGCCGAGCGAATGACCCGCACAGTCCGCTCTTACTCGTGGGAATTTAATTTGATTGTCAGAGAATTAGCCGTGCGGATCACCCACGCAATCCGCTCTCACACGCGGGACTTTAATTTGGTAGCCGGAGAATTAGCCGAGCGGATGACCGACTCAGTCCGCTCTTACTCGCGGGAATTTAATTTGGTTGTCAGAGAATTAGCCGAGCGGATGACCCGCACAGTCCGCTCTTACTCGCGGGAATTTAATTTGGTTGTCAGAGAATTAGCCGAGCGATCACCCACGCAATCCGCACTCTCACACGTACCTCCTGAAGTCGTTGTTCCTGAGAGAGCGGCAGGGGAAGGAGCTTGCGGTGAAGGGGGTCGAACTGGTGTCACAGAGGGAGGACTGGGTGGACCAGGGATTGGAGGTCCCGGTGGCGACGGGGGGCCTGGCATGGGAGCGGCAGGGGAGGGTCCAGTCTCCGGTGGGACAGGAGGGACCATCTCCCCTGAATTTTTGTAGAACGAGAAAGAAAGGAAAGTTGGCACAATTAGAAAAGGATACTATAGTTACCTCAGCTACAGACGCATACTGAACTATACCTAAACTACCTTATATTACCTTGCTTAGTTATTAGGAAAGAGTGCACTATAACAAAAATACGCTGTCTTGAGTAAGGTCGCACCTCCCCATTTCTAGCCCGTCCTTTCCTACCCTTCCCTAGTACTCCTTCCTACTCTCTACAACAGAGCTGAAATACGTCTGCACGTGCACATGAGCCCGCGATTGGGACTTGGGAGTGACAGCTGCAACATAAAGGAAATGGCGGCAATTTTAAAACTTTCCGTGAGCACATTGGTTTTCTGCTAAGAATAAGAGTTTTCCTGGAAAACTTAGGTTTGTAAATTACAATTGTACTCCAAAAACAACAGAGAAACTACATAAATATTTCTTGTTTAGTACAGGTTAAGGGCTGTCTGTTTTAAAGTCGAGCATTTGTAAAAGTCGTAATCTATTTCCAAACTTCTTTGCTCCTCTGACAGTGGGTTTTAAAGATAAACAAAATTCGGAAATGAGTGTGCGTAAAACGGGGCGGTTGACGGGGGGAATAGCTCGTAGATCAGGTGGACGTTCTGAGGAAGGGACCTGCACTCGACACTGGTTGACTCAAGCGCAGACGCCGCACTTTCCTTCCCCTCTAACCCTACTATCTGTATACATTCTCACCTCTACCTTTCCTTTTGTTAAAAATAAAACAAATTGCAGCAAGAATGCTGAATTAACTGCCAATACTTAACAACAGGATATATACTACATACTATTCTCTAAAGATTTTTAATATGTAATTGAAAAACACAAACTACAAGGTCACTCCAGGTTACAATACAAAACTCAAGAATAATAAAAGTAGATTGAATTACACTGGTTTTAACATAAATGTCGATAAAGATCCTAAGGATCTGTAGATTAGATATTCCGTTACTCATACCGCCACTTCTTCCCTCTTCTCCCGGCTCCTACCTGCCTCTTTTCTTCCTCCTTACCCCTACCGAAACCTTACCCCCTACTTCAACATTTCTCTAATTTTCATCTTTTGACCTCCTTCGCTCGCCTTCTTCTGCTCCCTTTCTTCCTCCCTACTCCCTCTCTTCTCCTTTCTCCCCTATCTACCTTTCCCTCCTTTCCTCCTTTCCTACTCCTGTCTCCCAAACCTCTTACCTTTTACCTCTCCATCCTTTCCTCCTTTCTTACTCCTCTCCTCTCCCCTACCTCGTACCTTCTTTCTTAGCTCCTTCCTTACTCCTTCCTTACCTCCACTCCCTCCTTTCATCCTTTCTTTCATTCCCTTTTCGCCAACTTCTACCGCCTACCTCTCGCTCCTCTCGTCCTTCGCTACCAATGCCTCCTCCACTTCCTCGATCTCCCTAAGACGTTTACTTCTACTTCGACATCTCTCATATCCTACTTTTACCTTTTTCCCTACCTCTGCCTCCAACTCCTCCCCCACCTCTTCTTTACCTTCTCCCCTATCCCCAACTCTCCCTCAATAACAACAAAATATGTGGGATGCACCAAACAAGTAAAAAGCATCTGGTGACTACGGGCCCATAGGCACTGCAGGGGGGGGGGGGGGGGGTGCGCGGGGTGCGTAGGCACCCCCCCACCGACCCGAAAAGGTCCGCATTTTGGAACTTAATAAGACGATGAAGAAGCCCGAACAAGTTTATCGTAACAGTTGGTGCTGCCGTAAATCGAAACGACCAAAAAAACGGTCATAAGTATGTTTTCCTTATAAATTTTGCACCCACCCGCCTGACCAAAATCTTGCCTAAGGGCCTGGTCTAACTAGATTTTCTATATTTGTATGGATAATTTCTTTTAATCAGAACTTTGGTTTGCATCGTTTTTTTCTGTTTTCTGTCAGAAGCTACGAAACTATATTGTACACCATGATCCAAGTTTTGTTGTCTGTTTTTGATCATAATAATGTATACGTGTATTTTAATAAACAGAAGTAAAGTAATTCTTGACTTAAAATGAATGTGCACCTCCCACATCTTCTGCAATTTCAAGTTATTTTTGGAATTATTTGTAAAACATAAGGAGTTATTTTTATTTTTTGCTATGAAATAATAAGTTGTGTGTCATTTTCACCTAATAAGCTGAAAGATATAATGTAAAAAAATTAACGAAACTATTCAAAGATAAACGCTTGGTTCGAAAGCGTTTGTTCTAAGTATTTTTGTTGACGATATTTAAATCAAATAGCTTGTTACCATTATTGTTGTTGATATTGTTATTACTATTATTCTTATTACTTTATCAACATTATTGTTGTTATTACTCATTTAGTGGAAATGATGCACTAAAAACAACTATCACTATCGTCATCATGGTAGTGACCAAACGTAATCACGCAGACTTCCATGTGGCTTGCCGAGAACTAACCTTTATTGTTTTCGCAGATGTACCCTCTTGGTATGTAGTCAGGTAGGTCGTTAAAAAGCCCATAAGTATCTCTGGGATAGTTTTTGGCCATCACTGTGTAGGGACCGTCTCCAGAGGGCTGCCCACGCTGCCATTTTTTTATGGTCAGCGGTTTGCCGCTGACCCAGGTCCATTTATTTTGCAACTTCTGCAGCCCAATATGCCACTCATCGAAGAATTTGTTTGTCAGCTTTTGAACTTGTTTATTGACAAAATCCCACTCTTCCTCAGTTTCCATGGAGACAAGATCCCCTCCGTCATTTTTACACTTTTTCTGGTTTTTCAACCACGTGGTTCCCACGGGGTTGAACGTGTAACAGCTGTCGGCGAAGGAAAATTTACATTCGCCTGCAACATAGCACAGACAAAATGTGAATTCAAAAGTATTTAGAAATCTAGTTAAGTTTTTACCTAATATCTTTAATATTGCGGGCTCAATTCAAACCTACCAGCACTGCTGCCTGGCCGATTTGGACCCGGCTGTTGCCCAGTCTCCCCTGTGGACGGAGGTCCCGACACTGGTGGTTTGGTGGGGCGAGTAGCAGCGCCTGGATAAAATAGTTGGTAATATTGCGCCTTCGATTAATAGCTTCCAAAAGTATTTACGTTAATTAGTTGATCGTAGTTTACCTGTGCTAGCCGACACAATGAAGCATGTTTAGATTTCGTTAGAAAAGAACCGATTTTGTTGTGTTTGTTAGAAGTTGCCCGACACTAACCGATATTTAGGTTTTGTCTGCGTCGAAAGTTCGATGGTCTCCTGACAGAATCTCGGTGTGTGACAGTGCTATCCTCTTTAGGTGGGTGGGTTGCTCTTTGTCTACGTTTTGCGGGGTGCATACAACTTTCTTTCGTCTGAATGGATTGTTAAATTCTCGTTTCATTCCTTGGATTAATGGGGTAACACTCCAGGATTGGTATTTTTAGGGTTGTAAAATGTTTGGGCGGGATATTTTTGGTTGATTTTTTTTTCAAATTTCCCTGCGTGCTCTGTCTACAAGCAACCAGTACCCCCTCCCTAAGGGGCTATCAGGTTGGTTCTCCCAGTTATACAACATTTTCTGTAACATACCCGGTGTGGTTGACTCTGGTTCAGTAGGTGGCGCTGTCGTGGCACTGGGTGGCGCCTCACCTCCCCCTCCTGATAGAGGAAGTTTCACAAAGTCATTGATGAGTTTATGCAAGTACATTAACTTCAAGTTTAGTTCTTTTTGCCCCGATTCCTCTGCCCCCGACAGATTTGATCTCGGAGGCGCTACCCTTCAACCGTGGAACGTTCAAAGAATAAATCAACTTTTAAAATGTGATTGGCTGCTTAACATGTTCTTCTACTCAGGAAAATGTATGAGACACGAATAAAAACATGTTTATCTGATTTGGTTTTAGGGCGAGAATTCGCATTGAGTTTGTATTTTCCGTCAAGTTGAGGGAATTCGCAAAAGCGAGTATACCATTTTTCCAGTGCAAATTTTTAATAGATCCATTCCTTCATGGGGGATAAAAGTAATGTTTACATATTGAACTAATGAGCCAAAATTTAAACGAGTAATGACTTTTATCCCCCACCAAGGAATGGATCTTGCAAAAACTTGCATTAGAAAAATGGCGTACTGTGTTTTATACATGTACTTCTCAATATCCATTCCCTCATAAGGGCTAAGAGTGATGTTTATGTTGAATTAATGAGCCCAAGTTTGACCGAGTAATGACTCTTAGCCCCCACAAAAGAATAGATCTAGCAAAAGTTTGCAATAGAAAAATGATGTGTTTTGCAAATGGACTCCACACTACTTAAAGATACAATGAAATTCCCATGTTGTGGCAAGCTAACGTTATTTCATCATTTCCGCATAAGGTTTTACATTTTGACAAAGCAACCGGATTCCCATATCAGCCGGTCACATATGTAGTATCTAGCATGCATGACGTTTCTCAACCACTGAAACAGTGTTGTTGTTTTGATCGGACATACACTCCTTGGTGAAATACTATGAATGCGCCCTCATTACAAGCTCTAAAAACACTGCTATTACTAACACTAATAACTAATAACGCTTATACCAATAACAAAGAGTACCTGAATCCAACCTTTGAAAGATTTTTGATGATGGTCTGTAAAATTTTGCGAGTCGAAATACACTTTTTTGGCATTCGAATTTTAAGTTTTGACAAGCTGTATTCATAGCAACAAGCAAACATCACTCAAGAATTGTGTTTGCCAAGGAAACCAACCTCCTTTCTTCTTGAAGCACCAGATATCTCCCCCTCTCCCGTAAAATGTGATTTTTGGTTCCTTCATGAACATGTCGTCATAGCAACACCCAGCGGTGATGCAATCTTCAGGTGTTACTAATGGTGACTTCAAGTCAGCCGGACCGCATTCCTCTCGTTCAGTAGAGAGAAGATCGCAAGCAGGTTCTATAAAAAGATAAAGAATCAAACAATCTTCAGTTACAATAATACTGAAAAGAACAAATAGTCAGGCGTCGTACAGTTACGATCGTAATTCATTACAACCTTACAGTCCTCTTCAGGCCTCTTCAGGCCTCTTCAGTGCTGCATGCTGCAAGCTGAGATACCGAATAGCAGAGACTTACCGTAACCTATTATGAATTCCAAGGCGTCTACTAGATAAATATTTTGATTGCAGTCCAATAATAATATCAATAATAATAATAATAATAATAATAATAATAATAGTAATAATAATAATAATAGTAGTAACAGTAATAATAATAATGATAATAAAGACTGAGGCTTGCATCATGCATTTTGTGTGCCCGGCGACAAATACATCACCATGCTGCTATTTATTGAGTAATTGCAGTATGAAACGTCTACTAAAATGGAGATTTTCTTAATTTAAGGGTTCAAGAGTTCTATTCTGATGCAAAGTAATGCACTAGTTGTTGTTTTCCTCATTTGGTACGTGGGGATGGAAGGTGGAAAACATCGCGCAGGCGTGTGTTGTGACAGTGAATCAGGTCACTTTGATGATGAGAAAAAAAACAAAGCTACATCACGCACATTAGACAAAGAAGAATATAAAGAAAATGAATATGAAAAACAACATGTTTTTATTTTCTATTCACCTGGTGGTTTCCTTGGCAACACATTAGTGGGCGCTCCTTCTTTTGGTGGTGTCACGTGGGAGGCAGGCGCGTAATGTGCAGTGACGTAAGTCCCTGCGTTTTCACCAGTTGGCGCGAACTTCAAACCGCAGCCCAATCTCTGTGTTCCCTTCCACACTACGGCTCTGAAGTGACCAACAGCTTTTCCGTTCCCTTCACCAGTACTGTAATCATAACCGTTCTTTATCTCACTGTACCAACTCCTTGTGGCTCCCGCCACTGCACCCTCCTTAACGTCCTGCCCCGGCCACCCCCAGCCCTTCCATGATATGCTTTCGGTAAACTTATCTGTCCATTCAGAATGGTGCATTTCTTTATCCACAGCCATTTGTTCAGACCAAGCCTGGGCCGACTTTGCTAGTTCTGGGTCGCATTTTAGAGGCGGTGCGTCGTGCAGTGCTCGGTAATAGTTGTGTTGCTTGAGACACATCAGCTGACACTCAGGATCACAGACTAAAACATGCAAGAAGTGGATTGGAACACGTTACATATTAAAAATATTCTTTCTTTCTTTCTTTCTTTCTTTCTTTCTTTCTTTCTTTCTTTCTACAAGTTTTGATGCAAATATGTATACATTGCGTAAACTCGACAGTCGATACGGTCAGAAATCGGATGTTAATAGCAAACAAGAGCAAGCTGTTATAGAGCTTTAATCATTATTTTCACAGATATTTGTCTTTTGGCGTTTTGCTCTCGAGAGAGGCTACTGATCGTGATGATTTGAAAATTTTAGAAGTATCGATATTAGACACTTGAGCAAGTTTTCAATTGGCTTCGGTGTGGTAGTAAGCCAGATGGTGCAGGATGATTTTTTGAACAGTTTTTACCCCTTCCAGACTTGTAAACAGTTATTTAGTCAAGCAAATGCGTTTAACGGCATAGAAACATATTGCAACATATACATATTGCGCGCAAAAATAAAATGCGTGCTACGTTACAAATAATAATTTTTTAAATTATTCCTATTACACTGAATATGCAGAACTTCTACAATCTTGCGCGAAACAATGTTACACTAGCGACTATTATTCTCAACGGACCTCAGAAGTGATCACAATTGTATGGGAAAACCGCAAATCACCTTCCTCAACAGATTTCT
>JAOBYE010439530.1:0-13859 GCA_025403585.1 Parazoanthus swiftii | reverse complement strand
CCCGTCGATCGATCAGAAAAACAGAAAACGCGAAAATAGAAATTCCGGCCTAGGTATTAAAAAACTGCTTATGTAGGCGGAATAACGGCTGTGTGTGTTAGTTTGTGTAAAAAGGATTACATGTATAGCGCAGAATTTCATTGATATAACAATGGAAATGCAACTAAAAATTTGCCATCCTCGGAGACCAAAAAGCTCTTAGACAAACAAAAAACTTAGACCTGAAGAAATTCCGTTGGTTTGCCGGCTGTGCTTTGCATTACCCATTTATCGTTCATGCACGTATGCTTGTAGGCTTATTTCTTGGGTGGAGATCCCACACGCAGCAGATCAAGCTGCATGAACCGGTCAACATTTACGACAAGTGCCTTCCGATCACATGCTTTACACCGCGTTTTTAAAACGTCTTGAAGCTAAACTGAACTTACTCGTTGATTTTCTTTCAAAATACATTTGACAGAGAAACAAGAAGTCGGCTGAAAAATATGTCATGCAGTTCAACAGAGTTGAAGAAAAAGAAATTGACATACTCTCGTTATATTAAACATGAAAACACTTGCATTTGTGTTTCACATTTTGTTGAATCTATTCACACTTACAGACACCATGGTGCTCTCTACGCAGGCAATCACTTTCTTGTGCACGCGATTCTGAAACAATTCTGCTACAGTTTCTTCCGACTGAAGTGGTTCGGTTGATACAAGACAATAATTGGAATCATTTCGTTGTTCTGTACATTGACTTTATAACAGTTTTTTTACTAAACAACCTTGCTATTCATTTTTACAATTTGTGCACGACTTTATTAACTTTATTAACGCAAGTACAACATCAATTTACTGTCTAGTTCATTGCAACAAAATCACTTATCGGATAATTTTTGATCCATTAACACACACTACAGGTTTCGCAATGGTTGCAAATTAATGGAAGACAAATCGCTACCAAGCTGCCAGGTGTTCTATCCAATGAAAACTTGCACATATTTTTACGTCCAATTAAAAAAATTAAAACTAAAACTTCTTCTTCGCTTCTTTTTCAACTGAACAAACTTTAAGCCAATTTTAAATGAACTCGCTTGCAATTTCAACGAACATACTAAAAAGAGAAAATTACATCGAGTGATAGATCCCCCTAAAGAGCTTTTGAGCGCCATAATACACAACACACCGCAACTTATAGGAAGGCAGACCTGAAAGCTATTTACACCAGCGTAACCGGCGGGCAAAGGACTCGAACATCGGGACCTCAACTCCTCCTTGAAGTATAGTATTAGTATCTTTGATAACGAAAATCAATATCGTTTTTCAATACTTTTTCTCCCGGTTTAGTAAACAAGCGTTGTAACTAAGTTTGATATTTTTCGCCATTTTTTAGCTTTCCCAGCTCGACAACCACGGAAGGGTCGTAAAATTCCGCTGTCTCGAAATAAATTAAAGGTAGCAGCATCGATTGGACTACGCTTGTAGTAAGTTCCGAGTCGACAAAGTTCACCAGGCGAATAAGTATGGTGTACAGTACAATGACATGCATTGTTGCCCTCGCTTCGCAAGAAGCTTGAAATAGACAAAGACAAATTTCGGCGGCTAGAAGGACGAGCCAAACCTCGGCAGGCAGCTGCAAACATATCCAAGACGTAGCAAAACTTGACTCTTGAGTTGGAAGAAAAAACGGCTCTTTCACATGGGAAGAAAATTTAAAATTTAGAGAGCCACTTAGTTTGACGTGCAGCCACTCGAGGCGCATACTAGTAAAACTTTATTAGCAATGATTTTTTTACGAAACATTGCTAAAGCTTTGTACTTTTACAGTGTCACGTAAAATACATCTAAACAATACAGACTACTATTATAACGCTATGAGAGTGTAGCTATACGGCAACAGTCATATCTGATAACAGTAACAATAACAGCAAAAAGGTGCCTAATGACCGCAACAAGATTATACGGGGATCACGGCCCGACTCCTACCAAAAAGACCTCTTTTTAAGCTCTTGCTAAACTTGTAGATCTTCGAATATCCTAAATATCCTAGACATTTCCAAAGAAAGCAAAGTCCAGAGAGCCGCTAACGTGTCTGCTAATCGATAGGTGCAAGTCGCGTGTTTTCAACAAAACCCGAGGTTGACTGGAAAAGGCTCTTCAAATCGCGCTGCAGTGCAACGTTTCAACTAAAAATTGTGAGCGATGTAAAATCGATGAAGAAAAACCATGACTCAATAAAAGATCTTGAAATTCCCTGTCTTTTGAAAAAAAGCGCATCAAATTTCCAGCGGGCAGACCGAATTTACGGCGGTTTGAAGTAAGTCGATTTTAAGAGAAAATGAGGCCTTTTTTGTCCCATTTCAGCAGGCACCTTTTGGAAAATCCAGCCAGATATATATCATAAATCTTTTCTTTTCTTCATGCACTTGAAGACGTATTGAGCCAAAAGTGTATTACTTGCGAAATGTCATTGTTCAGAATTTTAATTTAAAAATTTTGCAAAAATCCTTAACTTAGCGAAGTCCAAGGAGCCCGAGTTCTGCTTGTCAGGTCAAGTACGAAATTTCAAAAGCGATTCTCCTACCAAAAATGTTTTGATCAAAAAAATTGTGCAGAAAAAACTGCATTAATTATGAAGTAGGCTGTAGAAGTTATGATGAATTGAAGGAATATTGTTTTATGAGAAAATGAGAAAAACGTAGTGTAAATTAAGTAAAGAACCATTTGGAAAATCGAGCCGGACTTGACGACCATAAAAAATGCTTTTTCGAATGTGGTGCCAGTTTTATTGCCAACTTCTCAAAGTTTTGGTTGTAAGACGAGTTCATAACGACTTTTATTTTGTTTTCTTAATGGGGTTTTCCAGCAGTTTGCTGCAAGAATTGTGATGTTAAAAGACAACCATCTTAACTTTTTGAACAAAGCGAAGACCAGGAGGCCTTCAACGTGTTTGCTAATCAATTATAATTTACCCCGGAAGCAGTAGACGAAAGTTACGCGTATAATGAAAACAAAGTCAACTGAAATTTCTTCAACGATTTTCTCACCAAAAAAATTTTCATTAAACAAAATTGAAACTGCTGATCTCAAAATGCCTCATCTTACGCAAAAGGCGTTCATAAAAATATTTTGTTTGTTTTCTGTGTTTTTCTTTTTAGCAGGTGGTTACTGTTAGAAGATTCGGTTATAAGACAACCATCTCCCACCTCTTTTAGCAATTGTTTCAACATTTTTGAAACTGAAGCGAAGTACAGGGAGCCTTCAACTTGTTTGCTAATTAGTTTAGACCGGAAACAATAGACGAAAGTCATGCATATAATGAAAACTGAAAGTTCAAAAAAGACTTTCTCGCCAACAACATTTCCATCAAAATTGTAAACTGAAGATCTTAAAGTGCCCTATCTCATTCTAAAGGCGCTAAACAAAAATATTCATGTTTGTCTTCTAGTTGGGTTTTTTAGCAGGTTACTGTTAGATGACAATTGCCTTCCACCTATTTTAACGATTGTTTCAACATTTTAAACTAAACGAAGTCCAGAGAGCCTTTGACGGCTCTTCGAATCAGTTTTCCCCGGTAACGTTAGATCACAGGCAGACAAATCTAACAGTGCGAGTGTTTCTAAAAAATGTCAGGCCACGTGACGTCATGAAATTACACGCTCAGTGATTCCATATATTTAGGCCGTGTTCTATTGGGATCAACCATTTTTGGTTGGTTGGGTTGGTTTGGTTTTTTTGTGTTCTATTGGGAAAAAACCGTTTTTGGTTGGTTTGGTTGATCAACCATTTCAACCCGCTCAAATGCAGGTTGAAATGGTTGGAAACGGTGGGTAGCAACCGCTGACTTCTTGTTCGTTTGAATAACGCTCGAAACAATCAGAAACAACATCTTCTACGTACCCAGCTATACGTGCAACTGGTTCTCTCTCGGTCTCATTTTCAAGAAACAAAGCAGCCAATCCCTCAATTTCGTCATCTGACTCAACACAAAAACTATTATTATCTTCAAGCACTTCTAATGCTTCTTTCGCTCTCTCCGATATTCCCGCCATTTTGTTTTGTGAGCCCTCTTGTCTCAAAATAGACTGAGAACGACTAAAACCAGTGCTAACCGCGTTACCAACCAAAAAAGGTTGAAACACGTTCTATTAGGATTTTCAACCAATCCAACCAAAACCGGTTTAGGTTGAAATGTTTGATTCCAATAGAACACGACCTAAGTTTCTTGTTTGTTTCCATAGATACAGCTATTTAAAAAAAACTTTGACATGTGCAAAGGGCAAAACCAAGCACGAAAGGATTTATGGGAGCCCTGTATTTTACCCATTGTGCCACCCATTGAACTGAATATGAACCAAACGAAAGCAGTAAAGCACAAAACTAAGTAGTTTTAATAAATTATACAAACACCAGCTCAGCAAACGAAGAAATTCGAATCCCATCATGGAAATTGTGCTTTTCACAAGTCCACCTGTTTTGAAAATAACTGTACATTATACATTTTTCTGAAGAGCTTATGGAACGAAGAATCTCCAACAGAAAGAAGGCAGCTAAGAAGTCCGATTGTGACGTAGACCAACGCGCGCGTCCATCCTCGAGCAGCGGAACTACATTCGTCAGAAAAAAAACTGTTACTTTGGTCTCCCTCGGTCAACTCAGGTTCAAGGGGACTGAGTCCAGCGGTTTCGCATGCAACAACAAAGCGAGCAAAGATAGGCTTCAATTTGGGCAAAAAAAACAATTTAACTCCTTTGACCTTTTGTAAAAGTCATGTTAAGACAAACCTCAAGTTGTTCTTACAGTCGCTGCGGATTTTGATGTAAAAATCTCGACGTTTATCTGTTCGAATGCAATCCTAGTTGACACGCGTGACCAGAATTGAGCAGTTCGGTTTATTGACATTGTGGTTTTGCAGATGGAAATTGTTCAACATTGGTATGTACAACTAAAACGTACCTGTATTTGCTTGATATAAAGTTCCATTTCATTCTTTTTGCTTGTTTATATTCATTTCAAGCCGATACGGAGGTGAAATAAGAGGAAAACTGTACATCATTGGAGTTGCTTCCTCATATCAACGCTAGAAATTTTAACTGCAACAGGCCAACTTTCGGCTGTTCGCAGCGCTCACCAATTGAACTGTCCCAAAATTTATTCCACAGATTTAAAGAAGGAATATATGTCTTTTCAGGAGAAATGCCAATTTTAGTCAGAATCACGTATCTATTGGGAGTTTGGACCCCTGAAACTTGCTAAATTTGGTAACACAGATTTGATGCGCCGAGTGATAGTTTTCAAAAAAATTGTCAAAAATCTAAACATTCTCAATTTTGATTTCTAATTACTTCGATGTACACTAGAAAGACTAGAAAATACTAATAACGTTAAATTTTGATGTAAGCTAATTATTTGGTTTCGAAATAGAGCTCGATTTTTGGTCAATTTTCGAAGCGATTTTGTGGTCTCTGAGCCTCGATCAGAAAAATGCGTCTCGCGAAAAAAGTGTTTGGCTGATTATATTTTTATGAATAGTGCCCCTAAGCCTTCGTTCTGGTATAGTTTTTTAAAAATCGAATTTTCTCGAGTTGCGGGCCGTAGGCGATCTTACCGCGAACTCGCTCTTATTAAAAAGCACGGTTGCCAACAACTATCGTAGAAGAATAAAATAATTAACGGCAGAACAAAATAGCTCATAGTAAATTAGAATTCCTCGCGGCAAAAATAAAACGAAAACGTCTTGTAGCAAATTGAAAAGTCAGGCGGCAAATTTAAAACTTGCTGAAAATGACAAAAATATCTTGCAGTCATCCACAAACGACATAGGGTCCCGGCCCCGGCGGGATGCGGGATGGGACCGATGTTGACGTCGTCATTCTATTTTCAGCACTACAGTGGTTTTGAACCTGTTTGACTGTTATAATTTCTGAGGTATATCAAATTGATATAGTAAATTCATTTCATTCATTTGAAGTTATGGATTACTCCAAGTTTGAAACATTAGAAGCCACATACACTAACAGCTGTGCTGTACAGACACGTAAGAAACTGAATGAGATTACTGATGAGCGCTGCTGTGGACATAAAATATTTTTTTATGATAATCAAGATTGCTTAAAAGTGACAAAAGACGAGAAGGTGGATTAGCTCCTCGATGCATGAACTTATCCGAAGTGGGAAAAAGGTGAAAGGTCTTGTAACTGATCTTCTACCCAAAGAATCCTCGAAAAGAGGAGGCTTGGAAAGCCAAAATCAAGAAAAATGCCGTCGTTATCATGAACTTTACTTAGTTTTAAAAGCTAGATGAACTGGTTTAACTAGTTTGTTGATCTAAAGAAGATCAAATCAGTGGTAAGTGTAAGTTGAGACGAAATCAGTGAAAAAGGTAAAGAAATAACAGTATCAAGAAAGGATATAGTCGATACCCTGAAACAAGCAGCTATAAAAGGACTATATCTGGCCTCGCCCATCTTCAATTGTTAAGAAGCAAATCCATTTCACCGTTGATGAAGTTAAAGCCGAAGACAAGCATAAGCGAGCGGCGAGAACTCGTTCTACAACTAAAAACACATTTTATCTTTTATTTGCCAGCCTCTCCATTCCTTTTCTTCATTTCCTCCTCCTCATTTTCCTCTTCCTTCTCATTTTGCTTCTTCCCCTCCTCAGTGCTATGTGACGTAACAAAATCTAACTCTATAGCTTAACATAGCCTAGCGTTATGGCTCATCGGGATACAGGAAGGATACACAGAGAGTACAAGGAGGGTACGCAAGGGATACAGAAAGGTTAAATTTTTTGGGTACACTGGGATTACAAGTATAATATAGAAAGGCTACTCAGGGATATAGAAGGAGTAAACATGGGCTACACAGGGAATACACACTCCCTTCTCACTCAGTTGCTCTCAATAATCTAGCTTGCTAGGTTACTAGAAAGTCATTGTCGATAAAGGTAAATAGGGGAGAATTGAACTGAATACTTCTGTTTAGTTGATGAAATCATGTCGAGTAGATTCTTTAGGACATGACCGGATCTTATCAACATGAGTTCACACATCGCGACAGTACATGCCCTCCAGTTTGGTAACTAGAGATGCATGTCTTAAAACAAGCTAAAGTATCATCATGGCAACCAGAACATCCTACACTCCCATAGTAACACAAGTAGAAAAGTCCACACTGAAGAAATGGCTTCTAGTGTTTCAAACTTCGACAAAGTATTAGTAACGTTAGACGATAGAAATAAAACTAAAATGTCCTACCGCTTTGATATCCCAAACTCAAAACGTGTCAAACAGGTTTGAATTGAACATAGATCTATGATGGCATACATTCAACCAGTTCAGACCGGATTCAATAACCTTGAATGGCCTTGGCCTTGATCGACTTTGATAAGGTCTGACCCAATCCAGGAGGGGTGGGGAGGGGGGGCATTCCATCTTGCCTGGACTAAAACTAGAATGGTGACGTCGTCCCAACTGACGCCTGTCCCGGCGGCCCCAACCCCGATCCAGAACTGTCCTTTATATACTACTTACCAAGAAGCAAATACAGCTTGGTGTCTGTGCAACAGTTCTGCTACTTTCTAGTTAACTCCGCTCAAATCTGCTGCCGAACATCTCTCACGGGGTCTGGTAACAAGTCCCCTCCCTCTTCTTGGGTTTCATTATGAAATAACTCTCTATTTGTCCCAGTGATCTCTGTTTCCGTGACATTCGCAACAGGTTTCGACACTCCTTTGAAACTAGTTTTCAACCTGCAGCTTTCTTTCTAAATCGAAACGAGTTTTGTTACTTCTTGTTTTCTGTTGTTTCTGTTCTTTTTGTTTTTCGCGTACGATTGATTTGATTTGATTTTTTTCTTTTTAAGTTTCTTGTTTGTTGTTGTTTTGTTTTGCAAAGCTTTTTACTAATCTCACGTTTCGTAAACGTCCCGTGCTTGAAAATGTTTCAAATCAGTAAATAAATAAAAAAATTACGGGCCAAGCATACACTGTAATCGGCCAAATGCATGGGCGGCTATATGAGATAGTACCATTTTCATAGTGGGTATAAGGGCAGACTGAGTCTGCTCTGACGAAGGGCTAACGCTCGAAACGTCAGCTTTACATTCAACCTTACGGCGAAAAACATACCATATCAACACTAGTTGATCATAACCCATATTCAGCTCACTCGCCAACGCAGAAAAACAGGTTTTTTTTTCAAAACTAGTCTTCCAGTGTTTTCTTGTGTAGGTATACTTATGTTGTTGAGTTGATTATTGTTATTTCTTTCCGTCCTTGTAATATATTTTTTACTCCTTGTAAAACGTTAATGAACGTAACACTTTTTCTTTACTCCTTTCTTCACTTGTAGAAAAACTCAGCAGCCTGTAAATAATTGCTTTTGTTTCGACAGTGTTTTGCAATAAAACCGAAAAATTAGTTATTCAAAAGCAGTTTTTTTTTCTTAAATACATCAAGTCAAACAAGAATGTGCTTTTTTGGTTTTTACTTGTTTTGTGCATATATATTTAACGCATAAAAATTATTGAGTAATTCACCCCCTCCCTAAACTCTGCCCAACCCTCAACCAATCATTGTCGCAAAGACACTAATGAACTCAGTTTTAATTAATCAAAGTATTTAAATAGCCTCATTTATACTCAGTCATAGACTCACGCATCCGAAACAATTCCCTCACTCACTAGGTGAACACAACAATAACTTCACTTGTCTTATCACGGAACCAGATTGGTGATGATGGCGCGTTTGAGTTAAAAGAGGCACTCAAAGTGAACACAACAATAACTTCACTGAACTTATCATATAACCGGATTGGTAATACTGGTGTGTCTGCATTGTCAGACGCACTCAAGGTGAACAGAACAATAACTTCGCTGGTCTTATCAGGGAATCAAATTGATGATGCTGGTGTGCTTGCATTACCGGAGGTACTCAAGGTAAACCCCGGAAATATACGTCATTTTGTACATACCCCCCCCCCTCCCCCTCAGTCGGTTGAACTGAATTGAAATGAGTTTGGCAAGCTATCGGAAGTACACGAGGTAAACCCCGGAAATATACGTCATTATATACATATCTTCCCTCAGTTGAACTGTATTTAAATGAAGTGAGGGGGTAACCAGTAAGGTTTGGCCGCTGAGCACTAACAAACAGATTTAGTGTTATAAATGTTATACGATAAAGTGCTCTACAAATATCCCAAGTAATACCTTCTGAGCGAAAGCCCTAGAAAGGAAATGGGCCCACACGGAGAAAGAGAAAAAATCTCTGACCCCGGCGGGAATCGAACCCACAACCTCCGGAACAGATCACCGTTGCTCTACCAACTGAGCTACTAGTCGTGGATAATTATGTCAGATGTCAGAATTAAGATGATAATGAAGCGGCAAGTGAACTCGTAAATGAGAGGGTAACCAGTAAGATTTGGCCACTGAGCACTAACAAACAGATATAGTGCTATGAATGTTATTCGATAAAGTTCATAACACTATATCTGAATTGAAATGAGTTTGGCAAGCTTAAGAAACAAGCTTAGAAGCGTGGTATTCAGCAAAGGACAATAGTTCAATCACTGAACATATCGACTGTCCTCGCGTTTATCACAATTGAAAGAACTTTTAACTAGCACTTTCATGAATTTTAATAACTACTTTTCAATTGTTTTTAAGCTTGCCAAATCCATTTCAATTCAGTTCAACCGAGGAAGGTTACTGAAGTGATCGAAACGATTTACACACCATAAACTATTTTAACCAGAGTCAACCCTTTTCATCAATTTTTACAATTTTAGTATGCCTGGTTACAACCACAGCTTTTTTAATACATATCCACACTGATATCTGTTTTGTTTTGCCGAATGCTGCAGGAAATTATTTATTTAAAATACGGGGGCTTTAAGTTAGTAGGAACTTGGCTTTTTAAGATGTTTTTTCTTGTCTTTTTGGTTCGCAAGACAAATATTTTTAAAATCACCTACCACCCCCAACCCCTTAAAAACCTAAAGGCCCGTTAACCCTAGCAACTTTTGGTGCAACTTTTGGTGCAACTTTTGTCGCGATTCCCATTGCAATATTTCTTGTGCTCGCGCTGTTACTTTCAAAAGTACATGCAAATTGTTATGTATTCATAAAATACCGCTGGCCGTAAGCCGCACGGTTGTGGATGGTTTATTCGCCAATTACATTAAAGCACGTAGCGAGTTGAAAATCTAACATGGCATCGATCATTGTCTGTATGTTACACAAAGTACCTACAATTTCCATGAATTTGAGTGCCAAGAAACTTGCAATGTCAGTTTTGAACAATCTCGAAACCTGATACAACGCGGCAGCGAGAAAATTGCAGTTGAAATTGCGACAAAAGTCGCACCAAAAGTTGCTAGTGTGAACGGGCCTTAATGAGTGGCCCCTTAAAACGGAACGCTGTCAGGTCGCAGGATCGAACCACGCTCAGAATATTTTTTTGGGAAACCATTACTGATTGAAATCTGTAGGTCTGGAAGAGCAAACATACATCAGAAATGAACAAGAATTTACCTGCAGCAAAATGTTGCTTTGATTGGAACTTGAACAAGATATTTCGATCACGTTCCCGCGTCCTGAGAGTCTCCCAGCTTAGAGGGACTTAACTGGTATGTCCCGAGAAGCTTTCCCTGCCAACTTGTACCCAGTCTCATCTTTGCATGTTTTCACTCTTGCTGCGAGACTTGTGAGTTTGCCATGCCAGAGATGTTATTCTTTGGCCTCGAGGTTTTCTTTCTGTCCGAGAGATTTTTTACCTGCATGCCATGAGCCATTTTAGTTTGACGTGAGAAATTCTATTTTGCCGTGATTGGGCCATCGTATGAGTGCGTTATTTGGCTGTATAAACGGTTTATAATAGTCTAATGTTGAAGTTCAGTCGGTAACAAAAGACAACGAAACGAGGCTCTGGGGAACAATCCATACAAACTCTATATTTTATTCCCCAAAGCCTCGTGTTGATGTGTTTTGTTTCAGGCTGAATTTTAATACATCGAAATTGGTCTAAACCTAAAATTAACCAATAATTTTTGACGGGAACTTATTTTTGCGACTTGGCACCTTTTTTGGCCGAAAACGACGTACGTTGCGGCTAACAAATCAAGCACTGTGTTAAAAACTGTGTTAGATACTAAATAAGATTTTTTGTGCAATAACGATACGTTTTCTTCAACTAACAATGAACATTTGTCGCACACAACTGAAAAAAGCTTCGGGAACTTGTTATATTTCTCTGAAATACGATTCTTTCAGTGAGAAGTTTAGTCAGCAGTAGGTTCTAGCTGCGTTGTGTTGTAAAAATATCGTTCAAGAAAAATGATTGAAAAAGTGAAAAAGATGGTCTTGTGTTAATGGAGTTAATTTTTGCGGAAATATATTTTGCGGGAATTTATTTAATCCGCGAAAACCGCAAAAATAAATTTCCGCGAGAAATTATCTTGCAGGTATTTGAAACAAAGACTTTAGGTACTGAAGGTGAAATTTCCTTGTTGAAATATCCTCGCAGTTTGAAGAAAAGACACGGCCATGTCAACTGTTTTCTCATGCAAAGTTCAATAAATTTGGCGGTTTTCAGGGGATCATGTGTCTGGTCAAATTTACTTCAAAGTTCATAGTTCCCAAAGTTATACTCTTTTGCAAAGTTTCATCCAAAGTGGTGATTTGAAGTTTACAGCTCCCTGCATGGTTTTCTCGTGGACCCATTCTTAACAATGAATCTCGGGGCCTTCAAATTACTGAATTTTGGGGACGAAGTGAGGAGAGCATTTCCTCAAAGTTAATGTACGATTGAATGAGAAACGCAAAAAAGATTAAGTTTGTGTGGTCTCTATTTTTTTATTCTCATGTTGCAAATAAGTCACAATAATAACTAGTTTTACTTAGAAACTAAACTAATTTACTTTTCGGTTAACCATGGACGTATCAGCTTATGACCTCAGAGTTTTACTTGAACTTGATGATAACAATGCAAGTCACTTTGCACATAGGCCCTATTTATGTTTTCAGTATGTGAAAGGATCGCAAAAAGTAACGGATATATGAAAGGGTACCGTATATATAGTTTACTTCATAGACGGTAATATCCGTAGTTTTATAAAATTGAACTTCTATAGCTTATTTTGTTTGTAACTAGTAGGCGAAGAGCCACCTCGTGGATGTCCTATTAATAAAGTCATTATTTATTTGTTTATTTATTAGTGAACTTTACACTTATTGCTTATCCCCTCCTTGGTTTACTTGTATATATACTTGGCAGTCTGTTTACCATATTAACAATTTAGATTGTAATGTCTTGTTTTTGACTTGATTTCAAATCAAGGGATATATTTTAAAGGGATATTTAAGGGTTATTATATCGGACAATAAATTGTGCTTAAAAGAGTAAAGGGTTGAGCTCTTTGTGCGGAGGTATCTGTACAAACTCAGTACTTATTTAGTTACTATTATACTCATTCGTAGACTCACACATCGAAAAATAATTCCTTTACTCACTAGGTGAACAAAACAATAACTTCACTGAACTTATCATGGATGCGGATTGGTAATGCTGGATTGTCGGTGTTATCGGAAGCACTTGAGGTAAACGCAACAGTAACTTCACTGTTCTTATCAAGGAACCGAATCGGAACTGCAGGCGCATCTGCATTTTGAGAGGCACTCAATTTTTAACTCCCTAAATGTATGTCTTCATATCATTGAATACATATCCTCACTGTTATTTTTTGGTTTTCCCAATTGCTGCAGGATTGCTGCAGGAAGTTATCTCGTTAAATACAGGAGCTTAAGTCGGAACTTTGATTCGCAGAATTTTTCCTTTACTTGTTGGTTTTTTAAAACACCTTTCTCCTCACCCCCTCAAAAATCGAATGAGTGGTCCCTTAGGGCATACTCAGCTCCTCTCTGCTGGAAGACTGCTAGGACGAAGTGGGGACAAAATGACGACTGCATTTCCATAAGATTAACGTACGATTGATTCAAGTGCGATAAATTACGTTTGCGATCTTGATTTTTCATGATCACGTTGCAAATATATCGAGACAATAACAAGTTTTTAATTAAGAAATGGTCCGCGCTTAATAACTTGAAAGACACACAACTAAAGTATGGACCATTTCTTTTAGAAAATTACCTCTGCTACTTTAAACAGTGTTTTTAAGAAAAAATACACGTAAGCTGATAATGTACAAAATTCTCCTAAACCGTTCTGAACGTTTTTATTGGTTGAACGCGAGCACGTGATTTAATAGACGCACGTGCGTCTATCGAGTTATAGATGCTTGCGCCATACAAAAAGCGCGCGAAAAATTGCCGGTTATGTTCTAATTAAGAAATGGTCCATGCTTAGCGTGCGTCTATCAAGTTATGGATGCACCCGGGAAGTTGGGAGAGCATGAGAGAAGCGTTAGAGTGGCACGAGGCGAAGCCGAGTGCTTCTCTAGCTTCTCGAGTGCTCTCCTAATTTCTCAAGTGCATCCATAACTCGATAGACGCACAACTAAAGTATGGACCATTTCTTTTAGAACATTGCCTCTGCTACTTTAAGCAGTATTTATAAGAAAAAATACATGTAAGCTGATAAAACACCAAATTATCCTTAATAGTTCTGAGCGTTTTTATTGGTTGAACGCAATCACGCGATTTAATAGACGCACGGGCGTGCGTCTATCGAGTTATTAGAGACCTTAAGCACCAGAAAGTTTGGGACGACGACGCCGTCAGATATGTAGGGAGACTTGGGCGAGTCTATCTGACGCGTCGCTCGCGAATCGAAACTATAAGCAAACAAAGGACGACGCGGCGCTTCAAAAAGTAAGCAAACGTCGTGCATGGTAAAAAATGGCTAGTTTTCAAG
>JAOBYE010439419.1:0-13859 GCA_025403585.1 Parazoanthus swiftii | reverse complement strand
ACTAGTGAAGAGTCAATAATAGTTTTTGTTACAATAAATTTAAAGATAAGTAGGATATTTGAAAGAAAAGTGTCGGTGTCGAGAAATCGAATATGTACCCGAAGGAAATCAAATCGGCAGCATTTCGATGTTTTGAATCCAGTCCTTGCTCCTTCCGACACTCACAGCGCAATTCCTGTAAGCTTTAGGAAGGTGAAACACAAACCATCATGTGCAGAGTTTAATATTGAAGAGTCAATGATACTTTTTATTTCAGCAAAATCAATTTGAAAAAGGGAAAAATTTAAGATTTCCAGCGTCACTCGTAACCTTAATATGGAATCGGATGCGAATGGGATTCGGTAAATGAATCGGATGCTGAATGGTAAGTAATTCCGCTAGGGTCGGAGAAAGAGTTCACATTTGTGTTCAAATCCTGCATTTTCATTAGTTTATGACCGAGTCAATCACAAGTAAAACACTGTTTTGGAGACCATTTTCCTTGGATGTTGCCTCCTTGAGTTCACACTGTGGCGCTTGTTACTTAGCTGATCCCTCCCTACGCACGTCTTCGGACAAATTTGTTCTTGACCTTTCAAACGCTTGTAAACAAAGTGGCTTGATCGACCACCTCAGTTTCATCGAACTTATTACTTTGCCGGTCTTGTAAACGACAAATTCTTTTAAGCTAAGTGCTGGCTCTGTCTTTCCGAAAGACCTTTCTTCACAAATATCGAAACTCTTTCAGCTCCCAAACCTGCAGCTTTTTGTGTGTATTTTACTGTTTGCAAAAGGACATCAAACTCGTGGCGCAATTATCCCGTGAAGCCTTTGGGAACGCGGGCTCGTTTCACACACAAATCGTGACACGAAAAAAAAAACAGAGCCGAAACCTCAACTCGATGCCTTCCGGCCCGAGTAAAAAAAAGAATACCATATTCAGTTGGAGTACAACGGTTGATCAGTAGGTGAAAGAGTTGTAACAGCAGATAACAGCGTTTATCGCAAGGTTCAGCTGCACAGAAAAATGGCAAACAGGTTGGAGCCACCTCAATTAAAGTATATTGGCCAAAGAGAATAGAATTCTTCAACAGAGTTGGCAGAGATTATTGATTTTTGGGCCTGGGTTTGCTACATTAGTTAATACGTGTAACCTGTTCTCCGGAACAGCAAGGATTGCTTTAGCCGTTTATTCGTCCTCTAGATTAAGGCATTCATACGATGTTAAACCGTTTAAAGCGGTCCTGTACGTGGGTTTTATTGTTTTAATGTTGTAAATTACAATATTGTAAATATTTCTCCAAGTTAATTTATTTCTCCAAACACTGTGGTGGGAACACAACAGTAAAAACGTTTGTTAAGTTCAAGGATTGTCGCAGTAACTGCTTTTCGACCAACAAGTGACAACAATCTGCCATGATTCCATACGGTTCAGTGACATGGAAAAACTGAACACGTTGAAGACACGGGTGAGTACAAAGTATCAGTTTTGGAGGCATTACGGTATTTCAAAGACAAATCGCGACGCTGCCTTTAAAGCCTTGGAGCTCTCGATAAACGCCCCTGTCACCAACTCTCATATCATAATTTACGCGATCTCCACAGACATGTGATGCATAATACATAAAATAATCTGCACAATTTAATAAGTTCACTGCAAATATTTACCTCGACGTATGTCTTCAAAAACACTTGACGGTAGAGCTTTCCATCTCGTGAAAGCAACTGTGAGATGATACTTCTAATAACGCAAATGAAATACACTTAATTACAATTGCTTTATCTTATAGAATGATACAATGTTACGTGCACATACTCTTAAAAAAGCATTGATCTTTTAATGTTTCCTGAATTTCGTATTTTTTCACCATTGCAAGGTTACTTTAAGGACTGCTCAAAATGGTACCAATTTATGATCCAACATTCACCCAACATTTTTGGACCATGTTGGGACGATGTTGTGTTGTGTTGGACGAGGACTGCTCAAAACGGTACCAACATATGATCCAACATTCATCCAGCATTTTTGGACCATGTTGGGGCGATGTTGTGTTGTGTTACACGAGGACTGCTCGCAACGGTACCAATGATCCAACATTCATCCAACATTTCTGGACCATGTTGGGGCGATGTTGTGTTGTGTTGGACGAAGACTGCTCACAACGGTATCAAAATATGATCCAACATTCATCCAACATTTCTGGACCATGTTGGGGCGATGTTGTGTTGTGTTGAAATAAATAACTATAAAAAATAAAAGGCAATGAGCTCGACGACTGAAAAAGGGCCATTAATGGAAATGGCAGTCTAGCTTTTAGTATTCAGTAATTTATTACCCAACACGTTTGTTTGGAGGACTTCTAAAGGTGGTACGGCATGTAACGAATTCACTCTATTTAACATGGTCCAACGTTTTCCAACTTGTCAAAACATTGATGGAAGACCCGTTCAAACGATCCAATTGTGGTACGATGTTGGAGCTGAACGAAATCAAATTCTATCCAACACGATAAAAATTAATCACCCAACACGTCCCTACTCAAACGGTTTCACTGAACGAAGTCAAACTCAATCCAACACGATCCAACACGTCACAACATTGTTGGGAGAACCGTTCAAACCGTCCCATTTGTTGGAAGATGTTGGATCAACGTTTGAGCAAAGACAACTCCATCAAATATGGTCAAACACCGACAACATTGCTTGGGGGCCCGTTCAAACCGTCCTATTAATTTGTTAGGACGAGGTTGAATTAAAACCTGAACGAAGCCAAACTCCATCCAGCGACCTTGCATCGTCCAACACGTCCCAATATTGCTGTTAGACACGTTCATATCCGAGCTTTTCCTGTTAAACCTGCTCAAAGACGAAGTGCACATTGCTTACAAAGAAAACCAGCGTTTATTAAGCTCTGAAAAGAAGTCTAGCATATAATAACTTATGAAAAAATGGCTCACTCGGGGAACGAGATTTTTCATGCATGAAAAACATCACTCACACGGTACATGTATATCAGTTTTTCCGATAAAGCTTTACATCAAGTTTTGCAGACCAACGATACGTGCATGAATAGCTTTGATAACTGACAGTCGGTGACGCAAGTTCATTATAGAATAACAGCGCCATTTGATCCGACGGCTGACTACTTGAAATGTCAGTCGAAATGCCAGTGAAAACCATCAGTGTCCATTTTTCCCATTAGAATCATGTTGAGACTAAACACAAAGAGCTGGAGCACAGTATTCCAAGACTGTAACTTGATAGAAGTCTTGGACCAGCCTGACGAGCTCGCAGGAGAGCGAAAACGAAGAACCAGGTTTACAACATTTGAAGGTTAGGAAAGCGGCTTAAGGCCGCTACACACGAGCCGATTTTTTGTCGTATTAAAGACCTCCGATTTTTCGACGCCGACATTTAATCGGGAAATAAAAACAGCCACACACGTACCGACTTTTTGTCGTGGCAGCGAAGCATGACACAATTTCTTCACCTGTTGCTCCCGCCATCTTGAATCTTCGCGCGTAATATTCTGATCCGTGACTGGTCGAACCAAGCTCTGCTCCCGACAATTTGTCTGAATCCGCAACACACGTACCGATTTTCTATCGGCCAACTTTTTTTGGATCAAACATGCACAATCTCTGTCCCCGACAAAAAATCTTGTCTTAAGCTTGTCGGGAATTGCCACACACGCGCCGATTTTTTGTCGGCGTCAGAAAATCGGAGGTCTTGCGACAAAAAATCGGTTCGTGTGTAGCGACCTTAAGCTGTGCAACTCCAAGCAAGACAAAAAATGTATATCGATATCAAATTTTCGCGCCACCAAATTTTTGCTACATCTTTTTTCGCAATATCAAATTTTGACTGGTTGACTTACTTGACGTCATTCGGATCCACATAGGTGTATTCATGAAACTCGGTATTTGAGAGGTCTGTTGGTTCGAACCCCATAGCAATGGTTCTAAGCTGGTCTCGGTTGAGACTTTTGATGTCCTCTAGGGTCATAAAACCCTTTCCAGCCTTATCCAAAGAGTCAAAAGCCTAGTTATATAATCATAACGACAACAGTCATTTTGACATTTATTCAGATCCAGACTATACTGATCTAAATTAAATCTATACATGTAAGATTGCAGTTTATTTTCATTCCACTGAAGAAGACCGAAGTTACATTATTGGCCGAAACCATTGGAACTTTTAACAACCATGCTTTTAGTCAGAGACAACGTTTTTAAAACAACATTTTACTTTAAATTTACCATGCCTGACTACAATAACCAAATACATGTAAGCCTATGGCCGGCTAAAACAACAAATAATATTATTTGGCAATATACAATAGTTAACCCCAACCCTAAAACAACAGCTGCAGGTACAGCAGTGTAATGTGACAACTCTTCATACATTTCTAGAATGGTGCAAACTTGTACTGTACATGTGCACCGTTTAGAAAAAAGTACAAAACTAGGTCAAGAAAATTAAAAAGTTTATCAAGATAGCAGGGTCATCACGATAAGCAAATTAGAGATACAGTTACGTTGATAATACAGTCAGGCCCGTAGGCAGGGGGGTGCGCGGGGTGCGCACGCACCCCCCCACGGACCCAAAAATGTCCGCATTTGGAAGTTTAATAAGACTAAAAAAAACGACTAAAAAAAAACGCCATAAGTGTGTTTGTCCCACAAATTTGGCTTTTAAGAGTCCAAGTTTACGAAAATTTGCACCCCCCCCAACAAAAATCCTGGCCACGGGCCTGACAGTAATAACTTTCAGCAACTTTATAATATTCATAGAGGGTAAAATATGTTACAGACACAGACTGTTCTCAAAACGTGTTGCCCTTGGTTCTTTAGACATACATGTACAAAATGTTATTGGAAGATTGCCCACATAATATTCTCATAAAACCTTATGTTGATTCTTTATAAACAGTTAATCGATCCAGTGACCTTCCCTGTGTCACAGTCTAGCAGTTCACGGGAAACATGCTCTGTATGCTATACATATACATGTATGACATCATGGTACATTATGCAGGCAAAAGCTACATGTATCTACATTATATGATACAGGGGTTTAAAAAAGATCAGAAGTAGAAGTTGGAAAATAAAATGTCAGTGTAGGTAATTCATGGGTCGCTGGCCCAGGGCTTCTAGGGAGGTCTGGGAGCAGGCCGTTTTTCATTTACATTTGACGTGACATTTGTTAAGAACTGAGGCGATGGACAAATAATTTATAAAACAACTGTTGTATTAGTCGATTAATTTGTTTTCAATACTTACAAGGGCAAAAACATATAACCATTGCAAGTTTGCTTAATAGCCAACGCTAGCACCATGCGGCGCCTGGTTTTGAAACCCCTGTGATATTATGCTCTACATACTATAGATCTGTACATGTACATGTTGGCACACTGACCTCCTGAGCTCTGTGATCTATCCAAGCATCTGACTTCTCTGGAAAAACCTACAAATAAAATACAACACAAACTCGATTACCATTAATCAAAATGTTCTTGATTTGACTTATAATCTTGAGCAAAGACTCTAAATTGTGCGAGTACATGTACTGTTCATGTAGATGGACTAAATCTCAAATGATTTGTTGTTTCAAGGAAGTTCCATATAGACATACTTACAGATTGATATTCATGCCTAAAAGAGCTGATATCTAACTTTCCACTTCTTATATGTTCCATCAGCATATCCCTATATAATGTAATGTACAATTGTGAGATTTATGAGGAATACAAGTACATGTACCTTGAGACCTCTACATTTTATTCATGTGTACATGTAATATGCAGAAAACAAATATTGAAAACTGACTTTTGCAAACCTAAACTAGCATTATTACTTATTAGTAACAATGCTAGACATGTTTCCATATCAGTCAAAGTCATTGATTAATTAGAAGTGCTTAGCAAATTCATTTCATTCTTTGACCAACCTTTGACAGCAAATTGTTTTCACACATCTTACACGATTGTACTCAACAACTTGCAAACTTGATGTTAAATGTTTATTATATGTGATATTGCATAATTAGTCGTCTAGTACGGTAAGTACATAATTTTTATTAAATTAACTAAGTACTGAGTAAATGTGTATGTATCAACAGAAAAGTATTAGAAATACATAAATTTAAAAAATCACGTACATAATTATAGCTGCACTAATTTAGACTTAACTGGCATCAATTAAACTATAAACATACAATAAACTGCACACCACTTTAGGTACACGGTGCACATGTAATGTACATCCTCAGTAATAATGTATACTAAGTAGTTTCTTGGTTAACTACCTAATACTTTCCAGATCTGGGTTCCCCATGCTCAGGTTGCCATGGCCAGAGTACTTCCAGTCCATATCAAGCTCACTCAGGGGGGTGTATTCCAAAGGTTTATCACAACCTTCCATACTAATCTCCTGAACACCATCAAATCTTGAGAAGAGAATCGACACTGCAACATTCATTGTCCCATACGACTTCACTTGATGGTACATACCTACATGTACAACAAGGAAGTGTCAAATCTACATGTATCATCTCCTTAAATGAGGCAGTATTATAATAATATTTAGCAAAATTATATACAAACTCAGTGACATACATGTAGATATTTCAAGCAGTCTGATTGGTTTCACTACCTCCGGCTAATGGACAATCCCCACCTTCTGGCAGCATTTATTAGACTAATTAATGTTTAACACACAAAACGGTAACTCACTTTTTGGCAAGAATATGCAATCCCCAGCACTGAGTGTAACAAATGCCCAAGGTACCTTGGCAACATCTGGATATTTGAAAAGATCCACTTTTTCTGGGTTGATGCGGGAGAATCCTCCTATTTCTCTATCAGGTTCCCAAGCTTTGTAGATCTTGTCTTCATACTTGATGAGTAGAAATTGTTACAAGAAATGTCAAGACAGTGTTGATAATTAATATATAATGGTAAACTTAAGTTTCGTTAAGTTATGAGACATTTAACAGTTCACATTTTCATGTACATTACTGTCGTGTAGTAATAAAAATTATGTTCAACCATACATGTACAATACAAAAACTTTTTTTACAAAATTTAATTAAAAGTAAAGTATCATGTAACCTTGTACTGAATCAGCTTCCACTGCTTTGTGCCATTATACAAGCAGTTCATTGCATTGAAGGCATCTTTGTGTAGGATACTGCTGGAACCCCCTCCACTAAGCCACAGGTCCACCTCCACAAATCGCTGCTTGATTGATCCACACATGAGACAGGGCTGCACAGCAATGTCACCCCACATTGGTGTCGGCAATTCTGACACAATGTACCCATTGGACTGATGAAAATGAGTCAGAAAATTTTCTGTACAAATAAATATTAAAAAGATAGCTAATTACTGGGTGTCAAAACAAGCTGGCAACAACCAAATTTAGTTTACAATGTGAATGTTAAAAGCAAACTAGCCCATCCCTTCATACAAGTTGTGCCACCTACACTGCACACACAGTGTACAGGTTAGTTTCACAGACCGTGGACTTGCTACTGTACTGTACTTCAAAACATGACAAATCTGCATCACAATAAATTATATATTATATCATCTAACATTTTTACACTTCTTTTTGACTAGTACCAACCGAAGACAGTCTTCAGTGTTTACATTAATTTTGAATGTATATTGTACAGTCAAGTATTTTCCATGGAGCCTGGGGACACAGGTCTGGATCTGGTTGTTTGAAAGTGGTTTAATTGGTTACATGTAACCTGGGACACAAGTTTTAACTGATGACTGGGCTTCCTTCCTTGTGGACAGTTTTACCAGACATTTGGTTTACACAACTGTGCTTCCTGGAGGTGTTGTTATAATACTTTATATACATAATTTATAATGGACCAGATTACATATTCCTAAAAACTTGCCCCAGTGGGCTTAGATTTAGGCAACTTTCAAACAATCTGGCCATGGATGCTAGGGCAACCTAATTTTTTGTTGCAAATTTTTCTATGGTTTCCAGGTGAGATGACTCCTGGGGGGGGTCATACATGTACCATAAATACAAGGCTATATGTTTGACTTTCACAATTTGGTGTTTTGAGGGGTCAATAATGATGCTTCAGTTGGTATCTATTTGAGTAGAAAGGTCTCGGCTGACATTCATTTGGCATTTAACTGCAACTCTTGTGAACTCAAATAAACCATTTCAGGGTATTTTTCATTACTAGCAATATTCACTAATTATGTAGTTTGTATAAAGTATACAACATCTAAGTTTTTTGATTTTAAACTATGGCTTCACACCTGCACCTTCCCTGGTATCACTCTTGCTATATACAGACCGTGTATACATTGTACATATATATCTTGGCCTTTTCCCCTTTAAATACAGTAGTGCCATTTGAAAAGAAACTAAACTAAAACTCCTGATGTTTCATGTGGTTACCATTTCGTGTGTAAGTCAAAACTGATTACTTTCCAGTGTTAACCTTGCAGGTTATTAATACATGTACATAATTATACATGTACATTCTTTAAGTCACATCCTTGCTGGACATCTGTTTTTATTTCAAAAGTTTAATTTCACACACTGTACATGTACAGCAGCCCATTGAACTGAAGGTCAAATGTTCAGCAGACAGGTCACATTGCAATTGCTGGGCACAGGTCAGTAGAAATTTCAATAATCTGAAAAATCTATTTCTTATCAGAAAATTTGCATCCGTACTGTATGTAAAGTATAATTATTTTTTGTCTGCACAAATGAACACTGAGCAGTGGCATTCTCACTGAGTGAAATCAGCATCACACCACCCTATATATTGATAGAAACTCAGTTACAATGAAAGACAAACGTAATTTCTGGCAATTGAGTGACATTCAGAATGAATTTGACAGAAATTATTGCTTCTGTAGCACTGAGTCAACAGTAGAGACTGGGTTCAAGTTAGAGGAAATGTATTGTGGGTAATAGTTGAGTATATAAGATTAGTAGGGCACATGTTGAGTCAATCTAACTCCTGACTTTCACACTGTGAGGAAAAATTTAACATATAATATTTTTTTTAAACTGTTGTAATTTTATCACTTTAAGGTGTTGTCAAATCATGACAAGAGGGTGGTCATTGTAAATGATTGAGGTTGTAAATTTAGGAACCCTTAATTTAGACCTTGGGAGGAATGTGGCACTGCATTGGTTCGGGTAATATATTTCAAAGTTTCCCACTGGTTTTTGGTTTTTTGTATCCGACAATGATCACAAGTTGTATATAACATTATGATTATTATGTGCTATACTGGACGAGTCAAGCCTGCTTCACCAAAATAAACCAAATTTATCTTATTTGTCTGTAGTGTAGTGGAGCAAAAACACATTTTTACATTCTACCCAATGCAGACATAGTTACATATTCACATCTACACTGTAAGTTGACAACTTAAAATTTCACATGTGCTTATATATAACTGAACATAGCATTAAGGCTCGTTTTCTATTTCTTTATTATAAAAGAACTTTTTCTTATTATTGGCCAAGTTAATTTTTGGGAAGGCTTATGTTTGGAGAGGATTTGTTTTCTTTGTAATAGAAAGAAGAATATGAAAAATTTCACCAACTTTCCAAAAGTGGTTGAGGTGAATTTTCATTGGCCTACACACCTTTTTATACAAGAACAAGGAGATTTGGATTGGCAAAAATTTAAGAACAAACAAATTTTAGAATGAGCTGAGGCTGAGGCTTGATAAATATAAACAATTTTTTTTAACTTTACTGTGCCTCGATCATGATAAATCTGGGGGGATAAATTGATCAAAAGTACACCCACCAAGCAATAGACCAATTTCGATATATATTGAATTCAGCCTGAAACAAAAGATATCAACACAAGGCTCTGGGGAATAAAATATAGAGTTTGTATGGATTATTCCCCAGAGCCTCATGTTGATGTCTTTTGTTTCAGACTGAATTTTACATGTAATATACCGAAATTGGTCTACTCATTTTCCAACACAATTTTATTGTAGTACCTTATGCTTAGTTTTTGTTTGATTTAAACCACATATAGAAATAAGAGCAATTTAAGAACAATTTGAGGCTCATATCAGTATCACCAAAAATTTAAGAACAATGAGCCTTGGCCAAATTTACTGGTTCTTTTTTAAAAAATGATGTACCAGTAATACTCCACTGGCAGTGGCACTAGCCTCAATGTTATGTCAACCACTGCTTATTCATTGTCTTTAACGAACATGCTGAAACTTTACTGCAACTACAAGGCAAATTTATACAACTCGCAGAGAGAATACATAAACACTCCATGACCATCGCACCTTGGGCTTCCTGTGGAAATAGTTCAGTTGGTTTCGTGGTTATGAGAGATTTTAATAGCACCAAGTATACGTGAAAAGGCAGGAACCATCTTACGACCAGTTTTCTGTTGGTTCCCTAGACTGCAAAGCAGTCAATTTTTTTCTCTGAAACGTCTTATTTGCGGTCTTTCGGCAAAAAATAATGGGTATTAATACACACGTATAAAATGCAGTCTTAGCAGTTATATTTCTTTTTTTCATTTCCATTCCTTCACGTCGTGCTAAATATCTCATATCTATACAGCAAAGGGAAAACGCGATAGCTAAACGAGTTCCAACTCAGACTCACCGATGGTATCCCTTCCGACTCCTTTGGCACCTACAGGAATCTTCCCACTCTTTTCCCCTTTCGCCTCGACACGAACTTCCAAATCACCAAAATTATCTTTCAAGTAATGCTCCGTCCATTCCGTGAAAGCCCGAGCGTATTTGGCAGCACCTTTCAGCACAGCTGCTCTAGACGGCTTCACGTATTTTCTCCAGAAATCCTCAGCGCTTGGCATATAATCCAGTTCGTCCACCATAAGATTGTTTTGTGGTTCGCGATGAGAACCCAGTGGCTTCAAATGTCCTCGAGGTGAGTTATCGACGTTCATGTCAGAACTCTCGACGCATAGCGGCTGAAAAGAGAGCACTAAACAAAATGCGATCAATAAAGACATCTCTTAGGGTACCTAGCTTCCTGTGGGGACGGAGAAACCGAAATTACATTAAAACCGGAACTTTTTTTATAAGAACACGTCTCCTTTAACAGATGTACGCACCATTTTTGTTTGTATTACTTTCAGCGGATGGCCCTGGGACCGAATGTAATGGGGTAACTCTCTTCTCACTCGATCCATGCCGATCCAGTACTGATTGTTCAAGATGGCGGCCGGAAGTCGAAACTTCTTCAGGTCAAGTGATAATTTTAAAATTATTCCGGCAATGTGACACCTGTAATCTATGCGAAGTTTTCGCGGGCAGTTCGTATTAATCATATGCCACAATCACCGCGAAAACAGCTCGTGATCGTTCTCTTCCAGTGATACAATCACTGTTTCACGTTGCAGGGCCGTAACAAGGGGGACAGCAACAGCAAGGGGAGGCGGTCCGGGAGGGCCCATACCCCCCAGTTTTTTCACCAACAAATGTGTCAAGTTCAACAAATTGCCCAAAGTCTGAGAAAAACGGGCAATGTTTCACTAGTTTTAGACACTGATTTTGGTGGTGTTTTAAACCCAAGAAATACGTTTTCAGATAAACTAATTCTCAAATTTCCCGTGGGAGAATGCCCGCCCGCCCGGACCTCCCAAGAACTGTGTTTCAGCTTGACGGTGTTTACAGAAACTGCGCTGTGAGTGTCCGAAGGAGCAAGGACTGGATTCAAAACATCGAAATGTTGCCATTTTGTTTCCTTCGGGTACATGTTCGATTTGTCAATACCGACACTTTTCTTTCAATTATCCTACTTTAGTTTAAATTTATTGTAACAAAAACTATTATTAACTCTTCTCTGCGCCCCCTAAATGATGCAGCCGCTCTATTCCCGAACAATCTGAGGCATTTATGTGCCTTCTATTAAAAACAAGTTTGGTGCCAGGACTCCATGCAAATCCCAGCCAGTCAGCATTGTCTATCTGTGGTAAGACTGCTGAAGGGCACAGGATTGTTGTGTCATCTCTGTCACATTTCATGAGATCATCTGGTTTCAGCACTGTTCTGAAATCCGGACAGTTTACCAGTGCCAAGTCACTTCTTGTCATTGGGCCTGTGTAACAAGAGTCTTTAATTTTGTATTTTAGCGGCCGGAGAAATTCTAACGTGCAGAAACTACCTCTGTTTTTTATTTTAGGTATTGTTAGAAGTATGTTCATGTCTAAATTGGCGTTTCTCCTTTCATAATTGACCAAAGGTCGCTGAAGAAGGGAAAAACCTGTTTTGAGTGCTTTGAGGGTGAACTCCATTGAAGTATCATCACTTAATTCCTCGTTAATGCGATGTGCAACAAATGATGGCAAATGACTGTACCCAATAATTTAAGTTCTTTTGTCGTCACAGAAGCAACTTGTCTGACAATATCTTCCATTTCTATCAGTCGCAGAATAAGATGCCAGAGCCCGGTTAACCTGTTGCGCAAACTTGGGGAAAAACTCCATTTGCATGTTTAAATTACAGTTCTGCTTAGTTGCAAATTTGGTAAATTGCCTTTGCTACTGCTGGAGTGTCTTATCTACTTTGACTAAGTTGTCTATAAGTCCATTTAGTTTTGTGTTTAACGTATCGGTTGTTTTAACAAGAAAAACAGTTTTTCCGTTAACAGCTTGTACCATCTTGTGCAAAGTAGTCATTGCGTCGGTCATGTCACTAAGGCTGTGTTTTAGGATGGAAATGTGGTTGGCCTCGCAACTTTTTCCTGTTGCCTCATACAGTGCACGGCAATATGACAAAAAACAGATGAACGTCTGTTGATAATCTACTGTAGCGTTAGGGGAACTCCTTGCTGCTTGAGGTACCGGAGTAGACTGTTGGTTGTGGAGAGTTTTATTCTTGAATAAGGTGCTCGTGAAGTGATGATTAAATAATCGTAATACACTGAACCAAATCAAACAAAACGTAACTAAACAGTGCTGGTGCAAATAAATCAAAATGGTGCGTGCGTGTGTGTGTGTGAGCGGGTGCTAACGCCTCTTCTTTATATACTGACCCAGTGCAGATCCGATCAATCGATATCCCATCAATATTCATGGCCTGTTCGCCTTGATGTATTGAGTTTCTGGCTAAATTTCGAACTCTGTTTGTAAGGAATATTGTTTCCTACCGTTCCTGATTAAGGGTAAATGGAGATGTGGAATGTCAGGCCTACGGCGGACGGATTTACCTAAGGTTAAAAGGTGGGTTCTTTGTTCGGAAGTCTATTGTCTGGTGTCGGCCACGTTGGTCGGATTTGCGCTCGGAAAAATCGATATTTTTAACTCGGGCTATGCTGGCCACGTTGTTGGTTCGATAGCTACACGTAGTATAAAAAGTTGAATAGATGTTTTTCCTGCCCAACACTAAATGTAAAAGTGACCTCTAGACCTTTGTGGCCACCTGCGGATATTTTGGAACCCGCGGCCATGGAAGTCGAGGGCGTCTTTCAATTTTGCTTCCGCCCAAGGTCTCTTTTACAATTTGTGGATTATCGAGTCATCATTCTCCTTGACTCGAGAACCGGTCCATAATCTTATTTGTGAGGTTTGATTCCCATTAGAGCCCGCGGCCATGGAAGTCGAGGGCGTCTTTCAATTTTGCTCCCGCCAAGGTCTCTTTTACAATTTGTGGATTATCGAGTCATCATTCTCCTTGACTCGAGAACCGGTCCATAATCTTATTTGTGAGGTTTGATTCCCTCGTTCGTTGGTTGAGATACCTAAATTCTTGTTTGGAAACGTAGATTCAGTTGAGTATTCACTTCTCGTGTTCTTTTGTTTAGGTTATGAAAGGATAGCGGTTGCTATATCTCACATAGCTAACAAAGAACTTGTACAAGGCTTATTGTTTTGGC
>JAOBYE010439308.1:0-13861 GCA_025403585.1 Parazoanthus swiftii | reverse complement strand
GGCCCCCCCCCCCCCCCCCCTTCATCCCCGGGGTTTTCCCGACCTTAAGTCTGGAGCTTTGCAGCAATTGAAATGGAGCTTGCAATACCTGCAGTCCATTAAAGAACACAACTTTTAAAGTTAAGTGGATGATGTCATCATTTATAATTTATGGAAAACTAATTAATATGCAAGTTAACGTTTGACTCACAAAAAGGGAATTTTTTTAAAAAATTCGTTTTATTTTTCACTTTTTTCTCAAATATTTTTCTACTTGAGCCTATAAATACATTAAGGGATGATAACTCACACTTGTTGAATACGGAGTGAAAATAGCCAATCGTAGAGCATTCAAATATATTTTCCAAATGTTATAATATTCCATTTAATAGTTTGTTTCATTTATTCTGCTCATGAACTGATCAACACACTTAAGCCGTCTTTATTGGTTTTACAAAGGTCAGCATTGACAATCTGACTTTCGTTTTACGCTGGCGGAAAATAAATCCTTGAAGGACCTGTAGCAAAGAAGTGGTTTAAAACTATTGGGGCTGTATCTCTTCCACTCGTCCAAGCAGCGCTTTTGGCCATATATTCGTCATCTATGTTCAATAATCCACTACTGGAAAGGAAGTTGGTAGAGTTCTTCTTACACTTCGCACACCGATCCTGAAAAATCAACAATATTGAACCAGGTAAGTCTTGGCAAAAACAATAGCAGCCATCCGAACTCTAAGGGTATCACTCGGTCATACCAAAAAATGATGTGCTATGAAAATTGCTGAGCTTTCAAAATCAGGTAGAACTGAAGAAGACCGCATAATGTTTTGCGCCTATACAGCGCTATTGAAGAAATAGTGCTATATTCGTATAAAAAATTAAATTTATAGGTATTGTTGTAAATATTATTTTAAAATAAGTAGAAGTGTTATTGTTTGATAATTTAATTTTCACAATAACTTCTGTAATTGTTTTTTCATTAATTGAATTTGTTTATTGAAGCGAAGTTTAAAACATAAAATTAAATTTAAACTTGCAAATACATTCAGTAAGTTATGGACCGAGTTTTTTTCCTTCCTTTTATGGCCCAAGCGCGAAGCCATGAAAACAAGAAAAGAAAAAACAAAGATCCACAACTTGCCGTAGGGACCGAGCAAACGAGGTCAATAAGATGTTTATTACATGGCTTTGTTGAATATTTGAAAAAAAAATTGTCAATTTCTTGACTCGAGTCTTGGTCTTCTTCTAGCTCTTCTTCATTTGGGGCCGTTTCCTAGGTCATTTCAGAATACAACTTGATTTGAAATTAGGCAAGTCCAATTCGTCGTCGGCGTTAACAAAACAGTCGAGTTGTTGGAGTATTTTAAGCGCTTTTTTGTTTGTAAAACAATACTAAAAACGTAAACAAACGTTGTAAATGGCAGCCGCTCCAGAGCTGGAGGTCCGTACGGCTACTTACGGACCTGAAATCGACCAATCACAGAACGCCAAATCAATCAGCCATATAATAAAAGTCACGTAATTCCTAGTAGTAAATATACTTGACTGCAATTGTTTTGTAAGGCAACGAAACAACCTTTTTAAGTCATCATTAATATTGTAAGTATAATTCAAGTTTGAACCATAACGTAAAGTTCTGGCAAAGTAAGTTCTACTTTTTTGGCTTATTTTCTATTCTATTCTTCACTATCTTACTGTTTAAGCATGTTTGCAAATGTTTTCTATTAATCTGAAAAAATTGTGCTACAATTTTTCGAAAATAAAAACTACGAAAAATCCAAAGTGACAGGCAAGACGGCGGACATACTGCGCAGTAACTGTTTCCATAACAATCAAGGCAATAAATTTGTCCCCTGCTTGATCTTTATCCATTTACGTTTTACATTACGTTTTAGGGGGTTGTCAGTTCGAGGTTTTTGCTCATTATATGTTTCCGTCACATCAATAAACAGGCACGGCAAAACTGTATATTAATATTTATCACTTTTTGAAAAGTAAAATGTCAACAACAGCATTATTTACTTTAAAGCCTGTAATTGTTTAATACAGTTGTATTAAAGGAAAGAGCACACAACTGGAATTTCCCCTGCAAAAATAACGTTTTCTCCAGTTTTATTTCAGAAGGCTTCCAAACACTTTATTTCCTGCTCAAAACAAGAAACTATACCTGATATCTGGTTTCTTCATCTTCACTCATTGTGACGGGTTCTTCGCTTTGCCACCTACCAAAGTATGGATTCATTTGACATTTTCTATCCACCTTTTTTAGTAGGGAAGAGGATATTTTCATTCGATGTCGTCGTTGCTGATAATTTCTGTAGCAGTCGGCATAGTGGTCTTCAAAGGAAGTCACTGTGTCCAATAAGTAACATATATTAGTTCTAAATAGTTGACAATGCATTTACCATTGTTAATTCTCTCGAATAGTACAAGAGTTTTGATTGGTTAAACACAAACAATTTTTTTTCTATTCTTACAGCTAAAAGCAGGGAGAACTTTTGAAATGTAGGGAGGTTTTAGAGGAAAATTTGCGGCATTTGTATTTGTTTTCGGAAACAACCATTTTTGAGTTAAGTATGTAGAAGCAAAACTAAGCGAGTGCGCCCAAACCAACCCGAGACTGTGAAAATGATGAAATGTGTCAATAAGCAAGCAGAAGTAAGACTTGGATACCAAAGAAAACACACTGTAAAGTCCTTTTCACAAGAGTTAAATTGACGTGACAGAGCGCATGTGTTTCGTAGGTTTAAAATTTTCAATGAAAATTAAGTTCTTTCTGCAAAAAGCCCACAAACCCGAAAAGTATAATCAGAGGCTCATTTGATTTGTCATACATCATTTCAAGATGACGTCGGTCGGTTGATGCTGAAAATTGACTCTGGCCTTAATAGTTCCGCATACATTCAGGATGGTTGACGATTTTTTCCCAAAAGAAACATATAAATGCCAAGTATATACTCAGTTTATCATAACATGGCGAAAAGAATAAATTTCGGAACGGTGTTTTGCAAAACGACGTAGTTGCGGAAACGTTTGATAACAGCAAACACCTATAACACAAGGTGGACAACAATATTCCTAAATTCAAATAGATAACTTCAGAATATTACATACTTAATGTCTTAACTCAAAGCAACAAAAACCAACCGTAACTGAAAGGTGGAGCAAATTCCATACTGAGGTAGAGCAATGTGTAGTCTTGCTAAACGGGAACACAGTAATTACTCCTCATAAAAACAAAGTAACCTTTGGAAACGTTAATAAAAGCATCCAGTATACGGAATATGCTCGCTGACTCAGAAAAGAGATGTTGTTTATGACAAGTCATTAGGTGTAAAGGAGGCCACTGAAGACGGCAGCTGTAAGACTGTCGCTGTGAACCTTGATTTTGTACATAAATATGAGTTTTAGGCTTGGAGTAAGCCAAAATTTAGTTGTACCGTAGTTACCTTCAGTTGCAAATTTAATTGTTGTGATCATTAATTTAGTTCTAAATACCCATTTTCAATATCTTTCGTGTTTCAACATTAACAAAACAGATAAATGGTTGTTACCTGGTTCTTTAGACGTTTCCACTGCCGCTGCTAAAGAAGCCGCACACTTTGAATCACTTGACTCATGAGCGCTTTTGCTCAAAATAGCTTCAATAGAGAAGGGAAAGGGAAAACGGATTGGCTGTGAACTTATGCTTGAGCCAGGACACTGCGAACAGTTGCTGCTGGTACTACTATGGTCATCATTGTAGCACTTGAAATGCTCTGACTTTGTTTCTCCTCCTGACGTCATTGGTTGCAACGGTAATCGTTTTGCAGTGTTCTTCCTGACACTTTCAATGCTTTTGCTTTTAATCAGTCGACTAATGGAGCTAAGAGAAGGTTCATATTCTTGAGTATATACTTTGTCCTTTATTAAACATTCATACTCGTCTCTGTTCTGGCCAAGCGTCATCTCGATGTTGGAAGTTCTTACTTTGGTCCTTCCCGCGATTTTGTTTCCTGGATCAATTGACCCTGTTTCATGGAACTTCGAAAGCAACTTGCTGATGCAACCATGAGTTATTCTCAACTGTCGGCTGATTTCACAAGGCTTTACCCCCATCTGGGCGAGCTGCAGCACACGTATTCTAACTGTTTGGGGAAGTGGTTTGCCATTGAAATAAGATCCACCAAGCTGATTTCTCTTCTCTGAACCTGGTGGACAACAAACGATTATCAACCAATATTCACTTAGAAAAACGTTGATCGTGTCATTACAACAATCAGCTTACCAGTGCAGCGAAGCGAAATTTTGTCGTATACTGTGCAGAGTTTGTTTTCACTGTCAGTGTTCTAAAAGCAATATGAATTTTAAGAGTATACCGAAGCTCTTGAAAGAATCTCCTATTTGTACCTGTAATGCAATTTAGACTGAGATGAATGCTTAGTATGTTCTACAGTTAGCATGATAAATATCTGTCAAGGTAGTTTCTTCGATACTTTTGATTTTCATCCATCGCCCATATTTTAGTTATTTGCATAACTCCTCTCTGCTTTTGTCCTAAGAAAATAAAATAGTGTTTACGGGATTATGCAAGGTAGCATGTTCTGTCATTCTACCTATCTAAATGTGACTGTTTGGCTGACTGCAAACTCTCTAGCTGACTGCAAACTCTCTCTCTCTCTCTCTCTCTCTATATATATATATATATATATATATGTTTTCTTCCCAACCTTTTTTACTTGGCTCGCCGAAATTCAACTCAGTTACAGATGACGCTTTTCTTTGAATCCCCTTTTCCGAAGAGGCCTTTGTCCGGGCGGTTTCTTTCATGTCTGCCCTCTACTCTTTGGCCACTTGTATAGAAGCTTAAGATATGCGCGGTCAAGTTTATAGTCAAGCCTGCGTTTGCTACTCATGAGCTGTTTGAACTCAGTTTGAACTGGATCAGAATCGCAGCAAAGAAAATATATAGATATCGATAAGTGTAAGCAAGAAGCTTACGTCATAACCTTAATTTCACTAGATGAGGTATGCTTCCATTACCAATTTATAGAGTTCAGCCTCATGTTAAATGGTTACGTGATTGATTTGCGTGCTCCATTTTACGGTGCCTTGTAATGTTGCTTTTACGATCAGTTATGATGGGGAAAGGTCATTAACTGTAGTGTTATCAGACTTGCTGCCTACATCCGTCTGTCGGTTGTCACTTCGTTAAGGAGGATGTTTTGACATTTGGATATTATAGTTTACAGGAACAAAGATGTCATGACATACCTTTAGCAGCTGCTATACTCTTGGGAAGGTAATAGTCTAAGCATATTTATTATCCAAATGTGTAAGTCATCTAAAAGCTCGAATATATCAGTAATTTGCCAGAGCAAAAACGGAAGCATCTACAAATATTTTCTGTAAAATGCTGTTTTTTTTAACACTTTTTTGATCAAATATCCACCGATATTGAAGGATATTGATACATCGTTACACTTATACAGTATATAATCCGTCCTTAAGACTAATAGAACTTTCGTTGTACTAAAGGAAGTGTTTTCCCTACTCGACGATGACTTGCTTCAAACGCTACTGGCAGAATTGAGTCAAGCAAGTAAACAACAAAATAATCAAACGTAGTTGTCAATAGAAAAGAAACGATCTTCTCTTCAACTTTTAAACCCCAAATTTGATATAGCTAGATGTTCAATCATTTTATTATTGCAATGAAAAACGATGAAGCGTAATGAAATAGAGAAATGTATACATTCGTAATGGCAAACTGGAGAATCTTCAATCTTAAAAATATTCAAAAAATTTCTTTTGTTTATCTGAAACGACCTGAAACGATTATTGACTGGGATAGTGCAATGAGTGTGAAGTGCAACGAGTTAGCAGTGTCGCGTGTTTGACAAGCCTCTACCAGTGTCTATTAAGCTGACAATTTCTTCCTCATCAATTGACCCTTGTGAACCACTTCAAAGTTATACACCAGTAAGAATGGCGTATTGCTTCGATCAAGGTTTGTCAGTACTTTGAGATTGACATATTTTAAGTACTGTAATTTCTTATGTGACTGTTAATTTTAAGCATTGTAAGTATCTCACAATTCAGTTTTCAATTACCACGAGAATAAATAAAGATTATTAATATTATTGTGTTTGTCCAACAGTGTACCGAGAGGCGAATTGATCCCTGCAACAGTTCGCTTCATGAGCACAGGAACAATCTAGCTGATATTAGTTCCCCTTCCTGCATCCAGCCAGCCATACTATTCCGAAGGTCCAATACATTCATACACTGAACTACACGCAACTTTTGTAGTCCGTATCTGTCGCCCGTTTGTTAGAACATGCTCAGTCTCGAGTATTCTGCGTGAACTAAGCTACAAGGTGGAAGGCGCCAATTATGACACGCTCCCTCTAGAAATTGTTTTAAAATACTTAACCTTGCAAAAGGTTCACAACGTGCGAATTCCGTGCACTTTTTGAGAGGTAACTGACTTAGATTTTTCACTTACGGTAATTTTTTTATTATTGTTACGGCTTTTTACACACCACTACTGACAAGTTTTTCACTGCTTGGAAATAAAGTATGCAAGCTACAAGGTAAAATGCTAAAGATGGTTTCTTGTCATCCAATTTGCTTTTTGTTTCATGTATATGAACTGCAAACAACCAGAACGGTAACTATATTTCAGGAATGGATTCCGAAAGTATTTAATTTTAATGAGCTGCTTACGGTAAATTTTGGTCAAAAGTGCTGGGTTGTCATAATGAGTCGGCACATTTTTTTTGTTCTTTCATTTTTGCTAACATCAGAGCATCCAAAACTGTTCACACTTGCAGAGAAAAACAGCACATGATTGGATGTAAGACGAGGCTTGGTTATAATAAAAACTTGGGTGAAGAACCAAAAATTGTCTTAACCTAAAAAGCCAAATCTTTATTTTCCGTTAAATGAGACAGATACGAAAAAGAAAATGTATTCGTGATTGGTTCGGTGACGCAGTTCACTTTGAACCACGAAGTATGTTTTAACGCATTCACAAAGACATTTGAACAATTGATTATATAACCAACAATTAACATCGGGAGTCGAGAGAAAGCCAACCAAGTTATAGAAATGATATAAATATTTGACTTTCAATGCAATTAAACTTAATGACACTAGAAGTTACAGTCAACGTAACCCAATTAACGACACATCGTCTGACATAAGTAAACTTACGTAACCGTTAATAGTTTAAGTAAAAAAATGTATGGAAATTACAGTGCAAGCTGAGATCTGTTGACAAAAATCGCTTTAATCTTTTCCGCGCGCTCTTGTTTTGACTACTTTTATTAATATTATTCCCTGATTTGTATTTCTCTCCAAGATGAATATCAGAACACTTTATATTGGGGTGTACTAAATGTACGTAAAACAAGGTTACTGCAAAAACGTTGCCGCTGTCTTTATATACTGTCCTTATAAATACACACCTGATTTAGTTTTTGGATAAATTATATGCACAAGCTTATGGGAGACTACTTTAGCCTATTAAAAATTGGCTAAGCGTGAGGGAAAATGCTAACTCGACTTCTCACATCTTCTCAGTTTTTGGCTGTCATAAAAAGATTATCGAACTAGCAAACTTAACAGTGCCTGTTTCCCCAGCATCAAAGACCAGAACCCACTTTGCGCATCAGGGCATTTTGACGTCATCATGCGGCACAGTGTCTGCTCACAACGTGCACAGTGCCGATTAAAGTGCGCTACCACACAGTGTTTATTTAATTACGCCAGTAATCAACCGAGACTATGCCGACCAATTTCGATCAGGAAATTTATTTTCCTCCTGACCCTCGTCTTCGTCACAACACAATACAATAATTTATTTTCCGAGTCGAGAACGTGGGGAAAGGTCGCCCTTTTTCCCGAACCAAGGGCACATGTTAAAAACGCTGGACTATAAAGAAACAATTACAATACATCATTTAAAAATTGTGGTAAAAAATTCGATAGCAATTTGTTATGGGCGGGGGAGGTTAATCGAAAAGCCATTTACAAAACTCACATGCCACAGAGTTAAAGGATGTTAAATGGGGTCAATATAAAAACTTGAAAATACCAAACCGTTTCATTCCCCTGGCGTTTTAGTCATTTGTGTTTAATTGTAGAAGGCAGCGACTTTTTTTTCTCTTTTATTGACATATTGGAAGCAGTGTTATTTGCAAGCACCTTGTATAGCTTTATTTAGTAAATTGACAAGTAGGTAGAATACTGAGTTAGAAAAAGTCACGATTTGTTTTGTATTTCGCGTTCCTCTACCCACAAGACTCTCCCGTAACTAATTAAGTTTGCTATGTTTTGTTTTGCTTGGGAAAGCACAATGTTAGTTGCTCTCAAATAGCGTTGTGGTCACTATATAATTGCGACTAACATCTTGCAAGACATGCAACAAGTTTTTAGACGTGTGCATGAGTTGGAAGAAAGGTCAATTCGATGTACGACTGCCTCAGCTTCTTCAAAAAAAACCTGTACAAGTTTGATACTGAGAAGCAAAGCAAGCTCAGTGAAATTCGAACATTTATTGTCCTGGAATATTCTATACGCATGGCAGCACTCTCTTCGCAAGATGTTCATCTTTATCTAACTATAGTTTCTTTCCATGCTATGTGCTTGGTGTGTTTCGCACTTGGTAGCTTAAAAATGCCGAAACCTTTCGTTCTCCGCCACGATCCTCAGCTAAAATCGGCACAATTATTACCAGTCATCCCCAGGATCTATTCTATAACAACTTCTTTGTTTGGTTCGTACAGCTAAGGAACTAAGGAAACGGTCAAAACACAGTAAACTCACCTTGAAACTTGCGCGCCCGTGATGCACACACTACACAACCGCCATCTTGCAAAATGCGTGCACCGTCAACGTCACGTGACAACGAAAATTTAAAACAAAGACATGGAACAATGGAGCTCACCGACTTTTCCAGTTGTAACAAAAAAAACATAATATAGTTGAAAATTCGCTGCTGTGGATTTTGCTTTAATAGGAAGTAATCAATAAAATCGTTATTTTCAAGAACCAGGATGCATTTTCTCCTTTTTGGGTTCGTGTGAAGAAAGTAGTGCTTAAAATACACCTTTGTATACCGTAGCAGTATTGTTCAGTGTTATTTTTCAGTGACGAGTGTGAAGTTCACATAATTTTCATGTCTAATTTTCTTGAAGGACATGAGCAATGAACATAAATCTCTTTTCTTAAATTCTTAACTGATTGATTCACAATGACAGTAGTTAATTGATGTGCACAAAACATACTAGTGTGAGAAATCAGGAGACGCCAATTTGGCGATATTTAGTGTCTGGTTCAAAAATTTGTATACTTTGTTGGTCAGAGTTTTAGCACAGAAGCGTTCCGCATATAAAGGATTACTATTCTGATCCAAATATCACATACTTAATTCGGTTTGCGCTATTTATAGCAGTTTTTCGATTATTTAAAGTAAGGGGCATAATAACTCCCGAAAAAGGCTCTAGGTTAACTTATTTCCCGGTCACCAAACAATTCATTTATTGTATATCCTGAATTGCTATGTTAAGATTTTAATTTGACTAGAAACCAGAAAAAGGCAAAGCTGAATGGGGCAGTAACCCACATACAGCAAAAATTGTGTGGTCCATTAATGGTTTAAATAATGACGCTTCAACTTTCGTACATTTTTATCTGGTTTCTGACCTAAATATTGCTGTATCGTTGTACCCATAGCAAGTCAGTGAAGTTATTTGTACTGCGTTCTTGTTATCACTAGTCATTTCCTATCTATTTTCATTTCAACTTGTTATGCTTTCCATATCTTCAATTTTGTTTAAAATTAAGATATTTTAGTGTATATTACCTTTAAAAATACATGTAGCTTGTTTACTGTGATCCATTAATCCGCCAGCTGTGAAGAAAGGAGAGGCAGTTTGAAGCTCCTAAACTGGTCACAACGCGCAACTAACTCCACGGGACTATTCTTACAGTCTTCTTATCTATATTCTAACACATTATAAATAATTCATCGTCACTGCCATGACGGAAGATGGATAAAACAGAGAGGAAACATAAGTAGGTAGTGGGAGAGTGGTTCGAGTACAGCTCCGTACTTGCGGAAAAGGACAATCTCTATCACTCATATAGCGTTTTGGTTATGTACTCCGAGTGAACATATAATATGTCCAAAATAGCTAATCACGGCACAAGGCCATATCCTGGCACCGTGCCATCAATACTACCGTTCCAAAAAAAAAGTAGAGAAACTGCCTGGAGTAGGAACAATATCTAAAATATGAACTCTGCCGTTACCTTCAATCAAACAGTGTGCTTCTTTCAAGATACACAAAACAAGTCGTTTGAGTTGTTTTAGTTTTATTCTTATTTTGAACTCAGATTATCATTTGTTGTTTAATGCTTTAAGTGCTTCAAGAAAGTATTTAGAAATTTTCCTTAACATATTCCGGAATACGGTCATTCGTAACAACTCCCTCTTCCGACTCAAGAAGGTCGCTGATATTCAACTCAATGTATTTTACCATATGGTAAATTTAGTTAGGAAGAAGTGTATACCAACTTGTGTTGCACATCAACTGAAACAATAGCTTCATTTGTCTGCCCACGAATACTATATAGTGCTGAATCATCTACTCAATGTGTCCTTTCTATTTTTTGGTGATGTCATAAACCGAAATTTCTGGCGTCCACCTTTAACTGATATGGTTTTTTGGCTAGTCATCTTTTTCCCTTCTTGCGAGGTTTTTGTTGTGTCTTCTCTACATTTGTTAGTTATGACATATGATTAAGGTTATGGTTGTACACTTTGTCAATTGAGACAGGTATCATCTGATACTATATTATATTGATCTAAATCGCAAAATGTGAAAGGCTCTATGGGTATGTGCGCAAGCATGCATGTCACATATACAAAAATGGCACCAAAAAGTACGTAAGTTAAAGTAAAATCTATTTATCAAATTTGACAGTTTATTAAGGTTTATTTCCATAAGAAGGCTGTTGTTTTGAAGATGAAAAATGGGAGTTTTCATTCTTCTACGCTTCAATACGACGTGCATTAATATATTCGTGACTACATGCACGGACACAATTTACAACATTGTTTCACAGTTTTACTAATTGCGCATAAATACAAGGACACGTTCTTGGTTCTTGTTACATGTCTTTGCATTTTTCTATCAAGGTCAATATTTCATGTTAAAATTATATATGCTTTGCTAAGGCTGAAATGTATAAGCGCAGGCTTTCTGTTAGATGACCATTTATAGAAGACGATGGTAAATACGTGCAGTCTCTGGTTGCAGAAATAAAGGAAATAACGCCGTGTTCTTTATTTTTCTAAGGATTTTACACAACGTTGGCGTTGCATCTCCGTTCTTCACTTTAAACCTCAAATATGGTCAGTTGAAGGTGCTCGTAGAGGAAGAGGACAGTTAATTCTGTCACTTTTAAACAGTCACGGAAACCTATAATTTAACAACACAGCTTGACCGAAGTCTAGAAACCCCCACTTTCCACTTCCACTGCGAACTAACCAGCCCAAAGTAAGCACCATTTCCTTCATTTGAGTTTTGCACTTCTCCTTCTAAAGTAACGGAACAGTTTTGCGCAATTGGTATAAAATATCCCTGTAAAAACCAAAGTATGGAGATCTAAAGAAGAGGAAACTGGTCTAGACGTTCAATAGGATACTTAATTATACGTGATTATGGAAATCAATGGCTTTTTTTTAGTAACGTTTATGTTATCCATTTAAATACTTTCAGCTCAGTTATCGTACCATAAGGAGCTAGACTGGGGATGAAAATGATATCAGGAAAATAATCTTGATTACCTTTTGCTAAAGGCTTTCGAAGGAAAAATTATCAAACAAACAAGCGCGTATCTTACAAAGCATTAAAGTAAACACTGCAATACCACAGCTAAAAAAACATATGAAACTAAGTGTGCTTAAAGTAAGGTTCAGTTTGCTGCCACATATGGGAATATGCTACCGATAACATCCCACCATGCATAAAATAGGAATACTCCAGCTCTAACTTCCCTCTCACTCTTAGTTGTAACTGGGTTTCTTTGCCTTCTTTTTATCTCATCCGTGCTCGAAGTGTAGGATGATACAACAGTCTTTCTTTGGATGTTCTGCTCGTAATTTCTTGTTATACGACTTTTAGCAAGTTGATTCAATATATAGTCTGGCTTTGGAATCGTATTAGAACCTCGGATGGTTTTCTTGATTTAATACATATGAGACGTGATTTTTATCCTTGTTCCTTCCCCAGCTAGTTACTAGTGATTAAGAAACAAATCTTCGAATTAAAAGAGCAAGTAAAGTCCTGCTTTCTTTGCGCATGTTAAAAACTGGGTGTGATGTTTCTAGTACTTGTGCGAATTTTACCAGCTAGAACATGGCGCGATATCGATAAACGATACTAACAAAATGACGTCATCACATATAATTAGTGCAAATTGCATTATATACTACTTGCATATGTAACCTCGATTCCTTCAACTTAATTTACTGAAATTGACAATGGCGTCAGAAGTATGTCGAAACGTAGTTTTTTCATTTCGTTTATATTTCTGTTACGATTGATCTCACGTTCGTCTTTAACTCAAATTGCATTATATAGGAACTAATCAGATCACAAATATTTCTGTCTTTGATTAGTTTTTACGATGCTTAGTAGTTAGCAAGAATGTAAAGATCATCAAAAGCTTACAAACTTTACAAAGAGAGATTTTTCCTCGGAAAACTGAAGCCTCCAATATCTCCTCGTTTAAATGTTACGCACACTGACGGATAGAATTTTGGACTGCGCTCGAGTACAAAACCTGCAGCAAACCCACAGTGCGAAAAAGTGCGCATGAGTAAACCACTATTTGCAGGCAGTTACTTGCAGGTAACGTAATGGCCATTCAAAAGAAGGTAAGTTTTAACTGAATGATAATGATTTACTGTTATCAAGAGTGACTCATTCATCTAACAGTTATTTACAAACTTATTGCAAATATGGACCAAGTCAGGCCCGTAGGCAGGAATTTTGTTGGATGGGGGGGGGGGTGCAAACCAAAGGCGGCTAGGTACTACCAATTTCTTTAGTTCAGGTATGTCATCTATATCTAAAAGCTATTAACAAAACAAATACGTTTCATAAATTTAAACTTGGACTCTTTTAAAACGATAAAAAAGCCAAATTTGTGGGGCAAACGCACTTATGGCCTTTTTTTTAGTCGTTCCAATTTACGGTAGCTCCAACTCTTACCGATAAACCATCTGAGCTTCTTTATCGTTTCAGTGAACCTCCAAATGCGGACCTTTTGGGTCCGTGGGAGGGGGTGCATACGCACCCCGCGCATCCCCTCCCCCCGCTGCCTACGGGCCTGCAAGTTATTGTAATAACTACAAGTTGTGTTTCAAAATATAGTTAAAAGGAACTGATAAACTGAGTTGGCCTAGAACTTGCACAATTCTATTACGTAGCATCTGGAGGGGAAGGCAAAAATAATCGATAATAACGACAACAATAAATTAAATAAATAAAACTACAAACTATTATCTAGGAGCTAAACTACTAGTTGACTATGTTTATATAATACTAAACATATCTGCTTGGTGACAATTTATTCTTGAGACGTTTTCCAAGAGAAATTCAACAAACGCAAAAACCATAATTAAAGCGCTTAAAGGGAGGGGTAGGGTCGAGAGAAAAATTTTTCTTTTCCCCATACCCATCCCTCTCTCCCTTCCATTTAGAGCATGCTACGTAGGCTAAAGATCAACACAGGAAGTAAAAAGTGTGCAGTCTTCACACATCATGGAAAGTTTTTCCCGAAATTTTCTCTCCAATTAGTTGTCTGTGAAAACTGTTCGATTAAA
>JAOBYE010439197.1:0-13862 GCA_025403585.1 Parazoanthus swiftii | reverse complement strand
AAACTGTGCGATTACAGACTCAAAACAGTGCGATTACAGCTGAAATCCTGTTTTATGGAACCAATCAAATTGCAGGAGTCACTAGTGATTTCAAAATGGATATAATTAGTGCCTGTATCACCGGTAATCCACGATATACTTTTTATTATACAAGCTTTGTACTATATCCTGCGACATATCTCTTCATGTTCGGTCTTCCAAGTCTTCCTAGAAGTTTTTGGCTGCTTCAATGAATGACGAAACTAGTATCGCCATAATGAACAACATCGGAGTGGTGGATGGATTAATTTCTTGTTCCAGTTCAATCTAAAACAGAGATCTGAGCTGGGATGAAATGACTACATACGGCGTTTAGACGAGGCTTTAGTAGTTTATAGCATGCTAATCCTGCATGGTTAAAGAATTTAGCAAGAAATAAAACTAGAAGAATCTTAGTGGAACGAATTTCGCGTTCACACAAAGACAAGGTATCTAGAAAAACGTTCGAAGTCAACGAGAGGGCTGTAAAGAGAATAAGGCTGATAAATGTAGCGATTTCGAATTCTTACCACCTTTTATTTATACGGGTTTTTCTTTATTTCTCTACAATTTGTTTATCCGCTGACATTGCAAAATCTGTCAATTTCTCTGAATTTTGCGCGCAGCTATTTTTCCGCACGGAAGATCCTGGGAACGACACAAACCCGTGACGTTGGTTCCTCAAAATGAACCGCAAACTAATGGCGTTGTGTTTTCGGATCGTGACTTCCCTTTCAGCCAATGAGAAAAGAAACACGGCTGGGGCATCATCGTTTTGGCAGGAACTTCGTTTTTCCTTTCACCACTGACTGAAAGACACAAAACAACAGGATATGACAGAACTTAGAATATATCTTACACGTATAAGATCATGGGGGTAATGGCAACCTTTGGCGGTCAAGTATGGCCAGTCATCCTGGCTGTCTCTTCTAAAGACCAAATATGGTTATGGCTGCTTTGTCAGATCCGCGAAAAACAATGATCCATCATTTTGATGTGCTCGGCTGACTGGGTACCTCTAGTGTCTACATAACTTTTGAATTAATCTTATTCTATTCATTTTTATGTTGTCAACAAGAAGTTTTAAAAACAGGCCACTAGTGTTTGAGCAAACGCTACAAAATACGGAAGTGAAACTGCAGTGTTATTGTTAATCAACTATAGAGGCATCAATCTATTTCCAATTTTTTTTTTTAATTACAAGAGTTTGTTCATTTGTAAGAATGTAAGGTATATGGTGAACTTTTGAAATCGCGAAAATTGTACATGTCTCTTTACAAATTGATTTTGGAGCACTTAGTTTTGCAAAACGTGTCGAAGATTTGTGCCACTGTTAATAATGTGTGGTGTGTCAAATTAGTAATACCCAGTCTCTGCAGTCAGGCTGCATGCGCGTCATATAAACGTATCGCTTGTCTATTTTTCACGCAAGGTTAGTTTCTTGTACTGCCTATACCACACAATCAATATATAGTTGAATATAGTTCATTCAAACTTACATAAAGGTGTTACACTAGATTGAAAAACCACGTCAAAAATGAGTTCTAAATTAAGCCTTAAGAGTTTTAACGAAGACCTTAGCGAAATAGTACTATTAAGAGTTGCTGCAGATTCACCATCATTTTGAAATTTTTGAAGATAACGAGAAGAGATAATTATACGAGGGTGGGAAACTTGTTAATTTTGAAGGAACTTTTGGAGTTTCAAGTTGATTTCGGGGGTTAATATATAGTTGACGAATACTAGCTCGTATGTTATCAGACGAGTGGCAATCGGAACAGCGTTTCTCTTCTTAAATTAATTCCCCTCCAGTCCTCGACCAAATCCCTTGAGCGAGGAAGTACGAAAGCAGCGGCCTTTGGAAACACAACCTTTGGAACAGGCATAACATTTTCAAAAACTCTTCAACAAGCACTATATATACTCATATTCTGCTCGAGTTAATTGAAAATGAAGACTTCAACTAAGATGTTAGTATCTTCTTTTAGAAGAAAACGTTATCTATAAATTGCGTTTATAGTTTTACCACCTGCTAATTTCTCACAACTGATGTTGTTTTTCGTGTGAGTGAGTTTAAAAATGCTTTTGAAAGTAATAAGATGCTTTATTCCTGCTATTTGATTGACGATTGACGTTTTTATTTCAGCACAATTGATCTTCAAACCCACCTTACGCAGTGCGTTGCAAAGTAAACTGGTTATGAAGTTCCTGTTCTTTCGACGCTGCAAAATGTTTTGTTATCTTAATGGACAAAATCTTTCAAAAGAGTTAATGATAAACGCAATTATGGTAACATTACACCTTATGCTTTTCAGAAAAACCGAGGCCCAAGTTTCCCGAATTTTAAAAGCAATTTATGAAAAAAATTGGGACAAAGTGAGCTTTGGACAAATATTTTGGCTCGTGTGAAAAAACGTGTTAGCTGACAATATTTGATCACTGCCAATTTTTGGGTTTGTGTTAAAACAATGTCTTAAACGTAAAAAGGAAACGTGTCGCAGATCTGACTAGAAAGACAAGAAATAATAACAAATGAGCATGTGTTTATTTGACAAACATTAAAATGCTAAAAATATACAGAAAGACGTTACATGGCCAGGTGAAATAATATAAATTAGGATCAAGATCCTGACTGTTTTCCATTTCCTTGCTTGAGCAGCGCTTTTCTCCAAGGGATAACCTTTTAGTTTAAAAACAGCAGTTCTTTGCCGATGTTAAGCAATCAATACCGATCAATAAATTAAAACGAGCGACGGATCTGGAAGAAAAATAACATGCAAATGAAGGCGGCAATCATTTCAGGATTTTCACAGACGTAAACTAAGCAACCCTGCCTGTTTGTGCGAAGTTCTTCGTTTGTGCTCAACAGGAAGATTTGATAAACCCTTATTGAACAACAGAATACCTTACAACGGCTACCCCAAGAGACGTCGCAACCCCAACGGGAATTGTTCGGAAATGGATAACCTGTTTCAAAACTGCAGTTATTTTAACTCTAGTTCTGGTCATGTGAACATCACTTGTTCTACAGATTTGCCATCGTTCAACAACTCCAACTTTTCTAAGCCTGTTGATGCACTTCCAGTCACTCGAGCCGACACACACGCCATTGGTAAAGCCATCCTCGTTCTTATTGCGCTCTTTCTTGCTCTGATAGGAAATGTATTCATCATTTTCTCATTCTTTCACAACTTTAAAATGAGAACTATAACCAATACATTGGTGGTGAATCTCTGCTTCACCGACACTTTCTCGTGTGCTCTAGACTTGCCATATTATGTCGCTTTGATAGGTTCGTGGCCTTTCACTGAAGACAGGACAATATGCCAAGCTCTCGTCTTCTTTGACCATTTGTTAAAAGTTGCATCCATTCTAAGCATGACTGGTATAGCGCTTGATCGTTACTTGAACCTAGTAAGAACCTATAGACGGCGGATGACACTAGAACGAGCAAGGGTCGTCATTTCGTGGTGCTGGATTCAATCCCTGGTCTCTGCCATTCCATGGAACGTGTTGTCCGATTCGGCACAGCTTGAAATTAAAATCGGGAAGCTTTGCTCGAACTTTCCCTACTTTTTCGAGCCGGGAATGGGATTAAAGTACGTTGCGCCGTTTTTTAAAATAACCTGTGTTCTGTTGCCCGTGTTGATTATATACTACGTCTCTTACCGCATCATAAAAGCCGTTAGAAAAAAGAGAAAGGTCGAAGTCGAAGAAACCACATCTGGAGTCGTAACAGGCATTAGCACAGAACGGTTTGCGGTGCAAGCTTTCGTGCGATCCGGAGTGACAGCCATTATTCTGTTCGGGATGTACATTTTGTGTACGGCACCTTTTATTGTTTCTGTTTTGTGGACATTGGCTGCCCATAAACAGATCTTGAGCCCACAAAGCGCGTTTGCTGTTTACTTACTATTCAGACTCAAATGCGTTTTGTTCCCTGTACTCTACATCTCACGAAATCGAACCATTTTGGGTTATGTCAGGGAAAAACTAAGCTGTTGCCCAACTGGCAAAAGAAAACTGATGGCGCGAAGACAAGAAACGTTAGCATTTGTTGCTGGAAGTTCGTCGATGCAAATGTTATCTCGCAATTGTCACAGACTCGGAGTATCACAAACACTCCCAAGCGACACGTCGAAAGCTGGCAAGGCTGTCTTTGATAATTTCGTTGATATTAGGGCTCTAGAGCGGAGTTCTGTGAGTGTCGGAAATTCATAGGTTAGTATAGCCGAAAAGATTCTATTTCCTTGCGCTTGGCCTTGAAGCTAAGATGTAACAAGCAAACCATAGGAGTATAGAGCTTGATTAAGTATTAGTAAAAGAGTTTCAATTGCAAAAGCAACTGAAATATAACTTCAAAAAGTCGGTTGTTATAAGAGACCGAGTATTTCCAACTAGGATTATAAGAGAAATGGCTGGACAGCGATGATGCTATTTTACCGACTCGATCATCATGTGACAGGAGAAACGGTTCGTCTTTTTGTACTTATATGGTTAAAGGGCGACATAAGACATTACAGTTACATATAGAGTACTGAGCTCTTGTATTTGCCCTGCAGTCTTCCTTTTACAATTTGGCTTAATAATTAATAATTTAATTACTTCAGTTTATGGCAACATAAGTTCAAGAAGTATATTTTACATTTAACATTCAGTGCCCCAGTTTCAAAACATGCGGAAGTTGTCGCCGCGTAGTAATAGTTTGCAGAGAATCTTTCGAATTCTTGACGTGAAAGAGATTTTCGAACACGTCCTTGAGACGCGCTGAATAGACTAAGAAATGAGTACATGGCTTTCGAAGAACCGTAAAATTAAAATATGATTTCAGTGTATTTCTTAACTTTCTTGCTTGGGCAGGAGTAAAATCAGGAATATATCAAAATGTTTTGTGTCTAAATACACAGAAACAAGATTAAGAAATGATAATGGTTTTCCCGTGACTTATTATAGTTTCTAAAGATTGGTCACTGTTAGTAGATGCTGAATTTTAAATTATCTTTATTATAATTATTTGATATACCTCCAAATCATTAGCGATATAACAGAACAGCAAGTTGGAATACAAAATCGGTTCGTAACTTGCTAGCAATCTAAAGCATTTTTTCTATGCTGCCTCGCAATGTTGTTTTAAGAGCACTATCGTTTGAGATAACTGCTCCTTTGTCAGAGACAGAACACGTATTCGAAACACTTCGTGAAAAACAACATTCTCTCCGCAACAGCTGCCCCACAAAATGCTAATGAGCAAAGACGATAATACCTAATGATTCGTTCCTGTCTCTTAATCAGCAACAGGATATTTAAGCAAAGTTCAACATACGAGAACACAAAAACACCCAGTTTAGAAAATTGAAACATTTTATTCGCGTCGCGAATCTTTTCCTTTGTCATTCACAAGCTTTTATTAATCTTGTGTAAGAACAAGTTGATGATCGGCCGAGGTTCGTCTTGTTCCCATCTTTTTTTCAGGTACTGTTCCCAAAATTTGGAAATATCCAAGCCTTAGAACTTGTAAACCTTTTACTTATAAATTTCAAAAAATCGTCTACAAACTTTGATTAGTGTAAGAATAAGAAGTCACCTTTACATTATATAACATTTTCTATTGTCACAAAAATCCTTTGAAATGTGATAACCCTTTTCACTAAAGCATAAGAACAGGATCTTACATGTAGTTTATCAGAGCAGAACAGAATTAAAACATGTACACAACAAACGTATTTCGAGTTTATTATAACGATTTCTTACAATCAGCAGCCGTAATAACCCAACACAACTGATTTACTGCAATTAATAACAGCAAACTGGTATTGTGTTCTTATGTTGTATTTCATGGTTATTTAACTGACGAACGATCTCAGATATTGCTCTTAGTCAGATCAGTTGCTAAAGCGCCATGTAATGACAAACCTTAAGTAGTTATCTAGGCTGATGAAAAACAGTGTAAAGAAAAGAAACTGAATAAATTTTATGATAACAGTTGCTGAACCTCGAATAAATAATTGTGAATTATGTCTGTTACAACAGGATACGAACCATTTACGTTGTCAAACATTTCTTGTTGGATTATGGTGGCGTTATGAGCTTCAATAGAGCGATGATTACAGAGTACCATAAATACAAGAAAGAGCTAACAAGCCTGTCGGATTGAGGAAAAAATTTTGGGGTTTGGGTTAGAAACAAAATCCTACGTTTTACCTCTCACAATCCCTTTTTAGATAAAAAAAATGCGGAAAGTAAAAGATCCTGCCGTTGTTCATATTGGCGTTCCAGTCCTTGTTTTCATGAGAATAGAAACACGTGATCTGTCGTTGCTTGGCAAAAGTTTTAGCTGGACGAGTTGGTAAGAGATACGCAAGAAATTGATCTAAAGCAAGCAATTTTATTCGCCAATCGCTGCAAATTTAATCGACTGCGACACTCGCTAGCGAAATTTGCTAGTAATGCATGGGGGCACCCACGGCGATTTCAGTTTTGTTTTCGATTATCGCTCGTTTTCGTTCCCAGGGCATTTGCGGAAGAAAATTTTAAAACAACGTTTTGTCCGCCATTTTGAAAAGTCATGTGATAAAATCACAAAACTTGATTGGTTGAATAAAACTGGCGATTCACTACTACGAGCGTATCAAAATCGCTGGAGGATACGCCAGCCTCTGCGATAAGCGAAATTTGCTATCGCAGTACTGATGTGACACGCTAGGCGAATTTTACCAATCGCTGCGATCGGCGAACAAAATACCCCCAAATGTGTCCCGGCTTAAAGTCTACAACAGCAACTGAAAACATGGTAATATTCCGTCTGAAAACGAGTCAATGCATCACCGTATATACTCGATTAAAAGCCGCGGGGTTTATTAAATGTTTCGTGACTTGAGGCTTGAAATATCTTTGGGGTATTTTTTTGTGAATGGCCAAACTGAAAACACAATATTTTGTGTTTTCATGATACAAAAATATTTGCCGAGACTGTCATTGCAATCGGGGGGTACTTTAGGGTGAAATTGGTAGGGATGACCGTCGGGAAGCTCAAATTTCTACCCTAAAAAAATACCTAAAGGAAAAAAAATTTCACCCTAAAAAATACCCCTCGCTTCTGGAATACCCAAAAAAATACCTGAATTTATCGACAGTTAAATTGAATTCTGGCCTTTTTGGCTCAAACAACCCCTAAAAAAACCAGATTTTCTTCCGACTGCGATTTTCGCTCAAAAATACCCTAAAAAATAACAGATCGCCGATTTTTTACCCTAACCTACCATCCAAACATAGGGAGTACCCCCCCCCCCCGGGAATACGTCATTTACGTGATTAACTCAAAGTTCCAACTTAAGTTTTTTTACTGCCTCTAAACTAAAGCCCAGGTCTTTTACCGAAGTAAACTAATAACCGTATATCAGCAACATTTTGGCGGCGGGCTTAAAGATAAAGATGAAAAATGTCCAGGAATGCCCCTGATTTATTTTCCCCCTTGAAACGGGCCAACGCACCACAGCATACAACCCAATGTTGCAAACAGTTTCACTTCTTTATTTTTCTATTTTGACAATATCTTGGTGTTAACATATACAGCAGCATACTATTTAGTGGTTAAAAAACTATAACGCTACTACGTTTACATGCGATACAAAATGGATGACTTAGTACAAATGGTCTGTATTAGTTTGGTCTTCTATAATTTACCAAAATAACCGTTAGGAGTTAACGAAATAAAAAACTTGTTAATTAATGTGTTTTTCAATTAATGTGGATTTTAACGGCTACATAGCAAAGCTTTCATTAAGTTCGATAACAGTGGCTGTAGATAATTATTCATCGGGAAATATCGTCACATACAAACATAAACTAAGCGTTCAGCAGTCTTGTTCGGTGTGGTTGCATCTTAGCTGTAGAATAAAAATATGTGTTTGTTAGTCAGCTTTCCTTTAACAGACAGGGCAACTTATACACATACACATACATGTATTAGCATTAATACGAAAAACGATCGTAAAAGCAATAACCTGGAATATCAATTGTAATGACAATAATAACCCTATTAATAGTATACAGCTATTTCAAAAAATGTTGTCATATATAGTCATTAGTCGATACTGGAGCCGAAAGGAACTTTGGGTACATTAATATTTTGTGATAAATTATAACGATAATGATGGTAGTGTTAATAATTGTATTATGACGAAGCCGCACTCTACATTAAGCAAAGTCAATGCTAATAGCAACCAATTCTGTGTACTCCTTAAACCACCAAAGCTCCTTTCGGTTCCATTGTCGACTAGTGACTACGACACTCTTTTTTGAAACATCTGTATATGTTATTGTTGTTCCTGAATGTTTTCGAAAGAAAGATAAAGGACTATAAAACTTATCAAACGTTAATTAAAATTTCAAGGATCATATTATATTTAAGGCCAGGAATGTCTTCAAAAGGTTTGTGAACCGACAGGTTTTCGCGCCAAATAAGCAGTTCAAAATTTTTAAGTTGTGCAAAAACGTGTATTGTATAACCTTTCAGAACTTCTTTACATGTGCCCGTTGGTGTACAGATAGACGTAATAAAAAGTAATCCATCGACTAATTTTGTGTAGAATGCAGTCGAATCCTAGAAATAGCTTGTGTTAAGTTGTCATGAAGATAAAACTTTGATACGAGTATAAGGGTTGCATGATATTTCATTACAAGTGTGTAAGTCTTTCATAAAGTTAAGCTCCATTTACACGAGCAATTTTTCCTTGAGACAAATTTACTAGTCAATTTTTACTGCTCGTGTAGATAATCAACAAGTTTTCCTTTACAATTTTCCATTGACAAGGTTCACTTGTTCGTGTATACGGCGAACAAGTTTTCCTTGACATGATGTGGTTGTGTCCGAAGTGCCTTGCAGTCAGTGGAGTAATTACGAAAAACTGGATCCAGTCTTATGTCAAGCTAAAATCAGTAATACCCTTGCAATAGTATCCTTGTTGTCCGTCTACAAATTTCTGACTTGACAATTTTCCTTGTCAAGGAAAAGCTAACATGTCAGCTTTTCCTTGACAAGAAAAATTGCCCAATATTCTCCATGTACGCGAGCAATTTTTCCCTGTCAAGGAAGAGTTGTCAAGGAAAATTGCTCGTGTAAATGGGGCTTTAAGAGGCGATGAAAAACGAAAAACTGTTTCGAACCACCTTAACATATATAAATAAGTACTGGTTTTGCTCCAAAGTGAGTAGTACATCAGTCAGGCAAGACACGTTTTACGATACACGGTGCCACGCTTTCAATGCTAAAAGAGAACTTTTAGTCTATAGGGAGGGGATAGTGGGCAGTTAATTAGTTTGTCGTCTAGAAGAAAAGCAGCATTGAAACGCGATAAAAACCAACTAGTTTGACGCAAAGTTTCTGTTACCAAGCCCAAACCTTTACAGGAGCGTTACTGTAAACAAGTTTAACCACCTTCCGCATTTAATGAATTAAGGTCGTGTTCTATTGGGATCAGCCATTTTTGGTTGGTTGGTTTTTTTTGTGTTCTATTGGAAAAAACCGTTTTTGGTTGGTTTGGTTGATCAACCATTTCAACCCGCTCAAAAGCAGGTTGAAATGGTTGGAACCAAAAAAAGGTTGAAACACGTTCTATTGGGATTTTTAACCAATCCAATCAAAACCGGTTTAGGTTGAAATGGTTGATTCCAATAGAACACGACCTTAATGTCAGCCAAATTTAAAACTGTTTCATTGTATGTTATTGCATTATGTTACGTTTTACTGACACAGCACACAAATAAACGGCAAACAAGCTCTTTCGTAATTACTTGCGTATTGACAAATGTGTGAACAAGTTTTGAATGTCTTTACTTGTATTACCAATGCTTCTAATCGTCTGAAAACACCTAAACCAACTAGCATCGAAGAACCGAACGAAAACTACAACAATTTTTTTTTCTGCTGATTAATGGTAATAATCTCTCCGAAAGGGTAAAGACGATATTTATCAATCGGATACCCCTCCCCGTAATTTTGTAAAGGATTGCTCAAAAATGATTTAATTTGCAAATGTAGGCATCTTTTGGTTAGCTAATTACTTTCCAAGACAACAACCAAGTTAAAAACTGTTATTATGGCAACAGTCGTTTCATCCAATGTCTTGGCCACCATCTTGGATTTTTCAAAAATTTTAGTTTTAACAAAGTTTCAGCTAACCTTTTTGTCCTTTTGACCCCATCTCGGCCGTTTAAATGTTGAACATACTCATTCTATTTTGTTTAGCTCGATAGGTAAAGCATTAACTAAATCTTTGAGTTCGTATCACGGTTTGAATTACTCTGGTAGCTCAATTTTTGAAGTTGTACTCACCCTGCCATGCTAACCAATCAGCACTTCGGGATTGTCTTACACAGAGTCTTCCCGACTCCGACCTCATCCGGGGAACACACACAGCGCTTACACATCCGCACGTCCTTCTTCACCTGTGTCATTATCGCCCTCGACACCAGACTCCTCGCGATTTTAGGGTTTGCTGCGTCGAACATCTTCACCTCGAACAAGGCACCTTCGGTCTCCGACATCACTCGGAAATAGTCGTCGTTTATCGGCAGGCGCTTGGCAACTTTGCGGCGAATTACATATGACGGTTTGGGGTAGAAGTAATTCTTTTCTGTGTCAAAGCCAACCATTTTCTTGAATCTAAAATAAAAAAATATTCCAGAAAATTAGAAAAGATGTTGCTGACTTAAACTAAACTTCAAAACTTTTCTCCAGCTTATCGTATAGAGGATACTAGTAAATCAAGAGTGACAATATTAATGAGTATTAACATTAATGAACCAGATGTCGAAAGTCCATATAATATTACAGGTTGCCCGATTTCTTAAGTCAGAGACACCAATCGAACTGTAGCTCGCCGAGGAATGTTCTAAGGGCGCCGGCGTCTGTTGGAGACTTCCATTGGATAGGCTATGCATGTAATCTATCTATAGCTGTTAATGACGTTCATGAATGGATTAATCTACTTTTAAGTTTAAAAACTTGCGAATGTCGGTGGTGTCATGAAATCTGTTGATAACTTCCAGCGACGTCAGACGACCTACATATGGCTGGCTATATATAGTAGCTATGGTATACAACATTTATATCTGAAACGGCGTCATGTAGTCTTCCTGCAGTTGCCAAATGGCTTGCGTCAAACAACCTACGCATAGTTTTCAGTGAAGTGATGCAACCTTCTGTCGTTACCTATAGTTGCAAATAACGTGCCTCAATCTAACCATGGCTGCGAAGTTATGGCAGAAAATGACGTCACATAACTTATTTACATTTGCCGATGACATAATGAAACTCTTCCTTAGTTGCCAAAATAATACAACCTTCCTAAATTTTTCAATTTTATCCTATTGCCTACCTGTAGTTACCAATGACAATCAATCGTGCACTGATATTCTTCATCATCTCAATTACTGACGATATATCCAACTCGCTGTCTGCCACGCGGATACTGTCTGTGAATAGAACAAAGATCTTTGTCGCACCAGGTCGGAAAGGATATTGCGCGGCTTGGCGTATCCCTTCGAATCCGTCACTGACGTTGGTGGGAAGATCAACTGGCGTGAAATCCATATTTTCAATTCCACGATAGAACTCATCCGCAGTCGCCAAGAAATTACCATTTATCGTGTGCACGTGTCCCGGCCTACAAAAAGTATATAAAGTTAAAAACAGATGTTAGTGATTACCAGAATGATAAAAGAGTTGTTAGAAAAACAAATTGAGTTGACACTGGTTAAAATATTATATATATCTATATAAAGGCTGTGGTTGTTATTGTAGATGATGATTGTGTTGCTCTGCTACTTGTGATTCAATAATCTATCGCAAGAAACTCGCGCATGTGACGGTAGCAAGGCAATCAACTTTCAGAATCCTTCACTTTTCCATTGAACAAGTAACATTTTATTCTTACTTGTCTGGGAGGAACTCTTACTTGTCCGAGAGTCTGTCCATTTTCTCCTGTAGATCGCTAGTGGGCAGTGACAGTTTGCTAAACATAGCCTGTCAAGGCTTCGTCATCTTTTGGCTTATCTCTTAACTGGTGCCAAAATTACATCATTTTATTAAATGGTTTATAAATTCTCCTTGTCCGTGTGAACAAATACTTCAACATAACAGGTCTTCCACCAACTCAAAGAACTCGTCTCAGACGGCCAGACGACCGAAAGTTGATTGCCTTGTCAGACATAACCAAAGCGTACCTGTGAAGAGGTGGTCTACCGCTGAATCCTACCAATCCAAAGCGTGCGCTCATTTTCTCTTCCCTAAGGTGACGGTCGATCTGGGAAACAAGTTTAGGTAGTTTGGCTACCAGTGTGCGCATGGCTTTTCCCTCGCTGCTCATAATGACTACGTCAACGTTTGGCTTGCTGGTTGGCAATTCGATCAAATCCTCTCCAGGGTAAAATGTGATTCCATTTGCAGAATCGCAATAAACTGTTGAGTGAAGAACGAAAGTTGTTACTTATGTTTTTGTTATAAAGCACCTTACTTTTAACAGTTTCTTACAACTTTTCTAAATTGCGCTTTCAACTTGCATGAGCCTATAAAAATATATATTAAGAAACAACGTACAAACAAAATCAACGGTTACAAACGCGTTGGACATGAACGGAACTAATTGAAGTCCCCTGTGGGGGATCCATCGTTGTGTTGGGCTTCAGTTGGTGGGCCACACGTATGGGTGGGTTGAAAAAGAGAAAACATTGTTAATTATTAAAAAAGGTAATACCCTAAACATATCACATAAACATGTAAACAAGGGTTGTTACCACAGCAACTTTTTTCTGCGCATGATTAGGAGACTAGCTTATTAACAGATGCGGCATGCAGAAGCTAGATTTACTTTTAAACTAATGTACTGTATTTTCACGTACCGCAATCCGTTGGCATCTTAATGTCTATTCCTTCGTTTTTGCAAGCCTGGATGTAAGCAGCGGTGACATTGCAGTGCAGAACCTCCGGTGGTGAGTTCGTCAGGCAGCTGGTCAGGTCTTGCTGGCAAGCGGTCAGGAATCCTCTTGGGTCCACCTTCAGTGATGCACACACAAAGCCCCAGTAAGTACATGGAACCGGGCTGGACAGGCCTATAAACTAATTTCTGACTTCCCATATCAACTACATTTCATAAAACGAAACGCTAATGATCCGAAAAGTATGCCGCAATTCAAATAGTTTTAGTCGGAGATATAAAGATTTGCACTTTGAAAGAGTTGCTGCGGATTTGTGATCAACAGACAACTTAGTCGGGTGGTGTTTTAACGGAAATTTCTTGCAACAGACAGTGACGGTGACAATGGCAGTGAGAGTGACAATGACATCGACAATAACAATGACAACAGTAACAATGACAATGACAGTATTAATAACAATGACAATGACAAAGACTGCACTGATGATGGTAATGATAATAACAACGATGTAACCTCTGTCAAACGTATATTTCTGTAGTCTGGTGGAGCTCGAAATGCGAGTGACATAACAAATCACTATGAGAAATGGAGGCGGATTAGCAGTTAAACAAGGAAAAGGTAGCAAACAATCTTGGCTAACCTTATCAAAACATTTGCTGAGCGGAGATGACTTGTCCTCAAACAGGTCGGTGCAGCGAGTCACGTCAAAATAGTCCCTCACACAATCTACGACCTGAATAATAATCCAAAAAATCCTCACCCTTAATCGTCAAACCATGTACTTTTAGGGCTCCCATTTACATGTCAGTAGCTTTTACTGAAATGATCAACTGCAGGTCACTGCTATACTATAATGTCTCGAGTTCCCAAAGGCCCCTCCTAGTTACGCTGGGGGGGGGGGGGGGGGG
>JAOBYE010439086.1:0-13864 GCA_025403585.1 Parazoanthus swiftii | reverse complement strand
CATGTAAACTTGGCCACTCACCCCCCCCCTCCCCCCCTCCCCTCCTTGCCCGGCCTGCCCTTCAGCCTGCAAATGGTTTTTGCTCACCTGACAGTGGAATTGTAAAGGTTTGACTTCTTTCTTTTCTTCTTTGTTGGTAACTTTGATATTAAATACTTCAATAACTCTCTTGACATGCCGCACAGTAATGTTATGAGTCTGATAAGCCTGCAACAAAAGAGTAAAATCTCTGGTTATGCTTTCATTACAGTACATCAATTGCATTATCAAATTCTCTATTAGTCTAGATACGCCTCTCTAGAATCAAAGCCTTCCTTAGGTATCCAAATCTCTGTTTAACAGACCCCTCTATTTTTCCCTCCTCTTATAAAAAGAAAATATGAGTTTGAGGCACATAAAGCATCACTCACTAACAGTGTCTTCTGCTGCTATTATACAACAGGGTGTTCACTAACTTTGACTTTAAAAGGTCTGATTGATTTTCATTAATCTACATGTAATTAATTTCTCTCTGTTTGAACCTGGTCTTGATTCAATGTCTAAATAGACCCCCTGTCTATTAACTAAGCTCCCCAGCCCTCCTCACAAGGTAACAAGGTCTAGGATAAAATACATAGGTCCCACGTGACCCCCCCCCCCAAGGGATACTCCCTATATTTGGATGGTAGCTATGACCGTCATATTTTTAGGGGTTAAAATTACGATCCGGTATATTTTAGTGTTTTGTTGAGCAAAAATGGCACTCTGAAGAAAATATGGTATTTTTAGAATTCTTTGAACTAAAATGGTATGCTAAAGAAAACCCTGCTAGAATGTAAATTTAACTGTCAATAAACCAGGTATTTTTAGGGTATTTTAGAACCGAGGAGTACTTTTACCTAGGATGGGAATTTTTTCTGACCAGTTATTTTTTAGGGTGGAAATTTGGGCTTCCCAACAATCATCCATACCATATAAACCTTGAAGTACATGTACCCCCCTCCCCCCCCCTGGTCAGACCTGTGTTTGAATTACAGAATCTGCCAACCTGCTAGGCAAGCAAGGAAACCCACTATTACATTAAGATTCTGTATGCCCCACCAAATCTGTCAAATCAGATTGCTTCATGTTGTCAAATTAAATTTTTAAATGAGTTTCCAAACATAAAGGAGTGCTATGGCATACCATTAGCCGAAATTAGTTTCCAGCATTTTATTACAAACCTATGTCATTTGATATTTTTAAATGATCTCAAAATGCAAGAATGGCATTTCACAGTCTAGTTGTTTCACTTCTAAAATTTTACAAGGTTGCATTTCCCCTGAGGTTCCCCCCCTGACCCCCTAGAAACTTGCACTTTTGGGGCAAGTAGTTCCACGGGTGACCCAGCATTGTTAGGGCTCATTCACAACACTCAACCTGACAATCACACTCTCTAACTTCTCTTTTAGTTGAAAATTTTATTTTAGGGTTAGTTTTAAAGTTAGGGTAAGTGTTGGATTAGGTTCAGGGTTACGTTTAGGAGAAGAATATAGTATTTTGCTGTCGTTGTTGTTGAAGTGTGATTGGACATCATTTTAAGTGGTGCGACTGTGAGCAACCCCTAACCCCTTAAACTTGGGACCTACGTAAATAAGCCCTTGTAAATGTCAACGTACCTCTGTAGATTGTGCCTGGAAATCGCAGACTTTGCAATATGTTGGTCTTTCCTTGTCGATCCACTCGTCTCGTGGGTTCGCTCTCTGTATTTGTGTTGTTTTGTTCTCCGTCCCCACAAGAATTTCTTTCACGGTTGCCTCTTCCACTTCATCAGCTTTTACGTCTGCCGAATTTTGATCCTCAATTTTTTCCGTAGCTGTGGGAACCGACGTTTCAACAGCTGGAGTGGAGACCACAGATGCATTTGATAGAGAGGTGTTTGCTGTGCTTCCGGTTGGCGACGGCAGACTGGCTGAATTTGAAGACGCGGTGGCTGCCATCTTGGTTTTCTGAGGAAACGACGCGTCAAAGACCGGTTGTTTTAGGACAAAGAGTTACTGTAGATGTGCCAGATAAGTTAAGGCTTGCAAGATTGTATCATAAAAAATTTCTTTAAAAATATACTAGGATACGAAAAGTGAAGTTTTGATCAACTAGTCGACGGTACAAGTTTTAAAACAACTTTAACTTGCGCGCGCATGCGTTGAACGTTTACTGTGCTGTCGAAAACACCGCGGGCACATTTATTGTTTTTGTCGAAGCTGACGTGACTGAGCTGAGAGACAAAGTACATGTATCAAAAACAGTATAGATGATTTGGAGGTACTGATCTCTTTAAAAGAGAGGGATTACATGTTTTTGTTGGTCGTTTTTGACTGTCGCAGTTGAGGATTGTGTCTGATTCAGTGACTGTCGAAGGCCAGTCGGAATAAACTCACAATGGTCCTTTTTGCTATGATTACACGTGTGATGGACGGCCTGCCGCTGTCTGCGTCGACCGACCTAGACTTGCACTTTGAACTGAAAGAAACCAAGAAACAGTCAAAGGCGCTTGCCAGAAAAGCAAACCAGTTCCCGATTAGATGTTCCATGAAGTTTGGGAATCACGTGATTCAGTAAGTCCTTATAAAGCTTGCAGCTAATATTGTACAGCCCATCAACAAGTCTGGCTTCAGTCGGTAGTATTGCGATCAAGGACCTATGGCCATGATATCAGGTTTCATTTCTGGTTCATTTGTTATTTTACCAACTGAGAGAACCGGTTCCCAAAATTTAAAATGGATTTTGTCAGTGGGAAAAATCAGAGTATCCTTGGAACCTACAGATTATTTTTTTCCTGGTTTGGCATCCGGGGGGGAGGGGGGTAGGAGTATGATCCCCAGGAAAATTTTAAAATTTGAATGCCATTGAACCTCAATTCCAGTACTCTAGATAGACAAATATTTCTCTCATAATGCTTGGTAAATTGATGGCCTCTTATTGTCCATGAAAAACATGATTTGGGTCAAAACTTATCAAACTGTTAAGAGTTACTTCCTTGGTTCATTTTTAAAATTTGGAAAAATAATAATAATATGATATTATTTAATAGTGGGATAAGCCTGTTTAAATTGCAATGGTTTGACACTGATAATTTAAAATGGTTGAAAACATTATGTGTTCAATATTACTTCTTTGGAAGGAGGAAATACTAGCAAATCTTGAGTAAATTTTTCACCATCTCCTTAACAATGTTCACAGAAAGTGTTTTATTTTGTTTTCCTATTTTCCTCCACCATCTCTATCATCTCTATGGGGCCTGGAGATCTTTATTAAATTGCAAATATCTGAGAGCTAACATACCTGGTATCAGTTTTTTCTTAAGAACCACTGCTCAGTCAGTCAAGCTGGCTGTAAAAATTTTGCACATAGCTCTTGTGGTTAAAAATTGCATTTGGTTTTGTTTGCTTTGTTTGCTTGAAATCATGCCCAGACAAATGTGATAAAAAAGGAAAAATGAAGCAGAACAGCAAAACCAAAACAGTTGCTACAACCCAGACAACAGTTTCCTACAGGAGAACTTTAATGTGCATCTTATTTATATCTTGAGGCTAACAGTTATGTTTGCATTGTGAAAACGTTTCAGTATTTGCCCGCTTTGCAGATGTTTTCAAGTGTTAAAACCAGTGTTTACATGGACTTCTCTGAGCAACAGTTATTCTCTGACCTTTCTCTAAAACACAGAAACAATATTGTTTTTTTTAACAGACACAATGGTTAAAGTTGTTTATTTTGATTCAAGAAATAAACAAAACCTCTAATCAGGTAGCCCCTGACTCTAAATGTTATAAATTGATAATTTTGTTTTGAACTATAACTGCCTTAATGCCCCCTTAAGAATTTGAAAACTGCCACAGTTCCCTGCTATTACAAAAAATTTTAAGGCAAAAACTGCTGTGCCCTCTAAGGAGGCCAGTTCAAGGCCTGTACAAAATATCTGGCATGTGGTGAAGATATCCAAACCTGTTCCATGTAGTCAAATATCAATACAATTATGTTACTTTCGTCATGGTTTCAAATTTTAACTAGCCATTAGTATGAGCAGGCCTTCCATTAAAAAAACCACAAACCTGGGGATTTTGAAACTTCAAACCTGGAGATTTTTCATAAAAAAAACTTCCAGTGAATAAAGATCAATGACACCAAGATTCAAAACTCAATGGTTATTTTGAACAGGTTTTAAAATCAATATCATTCATGGGCAATCCAAAGTTATTGTTTTAAAACCATCATAATTATCACCAAGTAATTACAGAGAGGAATAATTGAAGATGGCCTAAGTAAATATTTCAGGTGACTATTCAAAATACTGGGCAATTTCTATTATTTTTACAGCTTTATGTTACACAACAGATAGATTTTCACTTTTTTGCTGAGGAACTTCTATTTCTTTTTCAAATCAACAAGTTTTGTCTTCAGTAGTCGAAGGTTTAGTTATATTCGATCAGTAACAGCAAATATCTTATACTTGTTTTAGATTGTTGAATAAACCATGTTTTGATTTTCCTTAGTAGCCAGTCTCCTTACACCAATGTTTACGTTTTTCAGCCTAGAAATTTGAATATAAACAAAAAGGAATCGACTTTGTGAAATGTATCTCGTGAGTGTTAATGGCATATAATATTTGATATTCGACCAAAATTTCTATAAAACAGTAGACAAAATACCAAGCATTTTTCGAAGCTTTTCACATTAAAATACTGTATGGTTTTCCGATTTCCGGGTTGAAGTAATTAATTAAAGCTAAAAGGTTTTTGTGGTCTTCAAATTAAAGTTCATAAGCCAAGTGAATTCGAAATATGGCCATGCAATCGGCGGTGCACTACCTACAAGTGCTAAAATGAGTATATATAAATCTTTTTAAAACGAAGAGTTCAAAAGTCTTTTACTTTGCATATGACTGTGCAGTTCAAACATCGACTAGACATTCACATTCTCGTACCCACTCGGCCATACGGTTTGTCCGCTCTGCATTTGATCGGGATCATATCTCGGCCTTCTGAATTTGTAAATTGGTATTAAGCCCATTGACATGTATATTAGCCCGACAACGACCAAGGGGAGTGCGATTCGGAGCTTGGCGTCCAAAGAAAGTGGCATCTTTATGGTGAAGAAGCAAACCAGGCAAGCTGCTCCAATCAAAAACAAAAGGAGAGCAGGCAAGAAAAATATGCAACCACGACGCTTCCAATACGCTGAGAACTCGCTGCCCGTGTTTACATCGATGCCATCGACAAACAAACGGTGATCTTTATATTTAGAGCAAGATAAAGCATTGAACATCAACAGAAATGTATGGCCATCTCTCTGCCATTCATATTCGCCTCCAGAACCACACAGAGGGCTGCAGTGATTGTGAACATATCCATGGTCGACGACTTTAACACCGTTTATGAACAGTTCGTTCTGTTCGCCGCCACAGCAGCCGATTTGTCGACTCAGTTGAACTGTGTACTGTCTGTCTTCACCAGGAACTTTAAAATTGGGAATCCAAGTTTCTGTTGCCTGGTAGCAAGTCATCGCTTGATTTGTGGCTTCCTAAATTGCAAACATGGAAGTTTTAAAAGCATTGAACTGTTTCATGACATACTCAAATTCAAGAATAATTTTAACGTTTTCTGTCGAACCTTTGTATTTTGTTATCCAAGATGTAATATTGCAACAAAACAGCAAAACAATTTTTCTTAAACAATTGAATGATGAGACGTGGACAGATTCGTTTAGCTTCGTCTGCATGCATGTGACGTGGCACTCGTATTGATCATAGCGTCACAGTTTGATTGGTTAATCATTTTACGCCACTGCACATTAATTATTTTCCTTGAAATTTTTCCTCCCTGGAAAATATTCTCAATATTTTTAAAAAAAACTTTGCTAAGTCTGGAGTTGAAATTGGTTGAAATATATTATATATTAAATTATCGGAAAAATCGAAAATTTAGAATATTAACCCTTAAGCAACAGTGGTTGCTGGAAACGCGGTGGCATTCAGTTTTTTTATACTCGTTTGATTGAGCAAAAGAAGAACTGCTCGATTATTGCGACAAAAACTTTACTTGTTTCCTTTTCTTGCGCTGCTTTCTCTCTTTTTCTCCGTGATACCGTTGGCCCCTTGCTCTCTGGGTACAAAAGATGTTGATTTAGCTGGCTGCTTGGCCAGAAAAATTTCAAGTGTTCTTTTTTGCAAAACTTTGACAGATTTTCTTCCCTAGCTCTGATTGTTCGATCAACCTTAATGAGATGTCAGTGCAAAATCTGACCATTCCACCACGCGTGAATATATATGTATATAAACAAATATAAACAATAAAAAAATACATACAAATTACAAGAATTACTATTAAAAACAGTACAGCCATGGACTTTTGATCCACTTCCGTACACACTGCCGGCAGATGTAATAGGTTATGCTCCTGTTTTCAAGTTTCAGAATACTTTTTATCCGCCTATTCTTTAGGCGAAGTAAAAAAAATGTTTAGCGTCCGGATTTTTGCATCCTCGGAAATCCAGGGCGTCGAACAGAGAAGAACAGTGTAGGGCGAAAAGTGGAGACTGGAAAGAGAAAATGGAGATTTGGCTCTCCTGGACGCCCTGGGTTTCCGAGGATGGGATTTTTGAAAAAGAAGAAGGAAGCGGGGCTTTTTTTTCGAAATCTATTTTAACCAATTTTAAGAATAATATGAAAGCAGGTGTTTCTGTACGAAAGTCAGTTATAATCATTTATCGTTCTTATACTCGTCAATTGGCTCTCCGTCGTCGAATTCTCCACTTGCAAATGAACTGAGCAAAAACATCGCTCGGAGTTTGCTGTCCATCCATAACAGAACGGGCATACCAAGGCTTTATAACCTTATGCTTTGATTTTATTGAACCAAAATAAAAACCATGATGGCTAAACAACTTTTAAAATAGCTTTGCTCGAAAGGCTAGTAGATTGAGAGTTCACGCAACAGAGATGACCAGAAAAAGTGTACTGTAAAATTACAGCTTTGAAAAAAAACGTGAGAGGCAGTAGTGCCTGGTAGAGCGGAACACCCAAGCAAAACGCGAACAGAGCTTGAATGACGTTTATTGGCTGTGCGAACAGAACGTGAGCAGGAGCGCGCGCTGCTATGAACGTGGGGAACTTCTGGTTGGCTTGACGAAGTGAGCGCGTGCAAGCACGAAGAATTGCGCCATCATATTTATTATGCTCGTAGTTTTCATTTCATTGGACAAACGAACAGAGAGATCAAAATCCACGAGGTCCAGAGTTTGTGGATGTAGCTTTCCTGCCATTGGTTGACGAAACAAAAGTGAACAATTTGCGAACGCGTTTTTCAAGGTCAAACGAAAGTCACTCTGAGGTTAAAAATACATTTTATTTTACACTTTTAGTATTCATTATCAGATTTACATGTAAAAAAAAGGGAAAAAAAGGAGGCGGCCTTGAAAAAGGAAGCGGGCGGGGACGCTAAACATAAGGTTTTTTTTACTTGGCCTTAAATGTTGCCACCTCTAGTGCAGTTAGTTCATGTGTGGCAAGCCGGACAGTTCTTGACACCCTTTGCTTCTAGAGATGTCTCGATACCTCAAAACATTTTTGGTCACCTATTTTTAGACACCCATTGACTCGCGCCTCTAGACACCCCCAGGCATATCTATACACCTTTAAGCACTATTAGACACCTCTTGGATCCTCTGTCTCAAGACCCGTCTGGACACCTCTAGACTAATTTTGGACACTTGGATACCTTTTGCCAGATCTAGACACCTTTAGACTCTCCTGTACACCTCTTGGTACTAAAGGACATCTCCTGACAATTATGGACACACCTGTATCCAGCGGTATATTAGACTAGCTACAAGTGTTGTGACAGTAGTAATTATATCCTGATAACATGTCTGAAAACGCCAACCAAGCTTACAAATTTGCAAAAAAAAAACAAGAAAAATATACAAAAGTCAAGGCTTGTATCACATCAGATTAGCCTATTTGCTTTGCTTCGTCCATTGTGAAAGGTCAGTCGCGTAACTTTTTGGTCGGAAAAAATTGTACCCCCTTCATAATTTTGCTCTAAAAATTGGATTTGAAAACGCCATCTTGGAAATTTTTCTCGTAGCACCTCGCACGCATGCGCAGTCGTTATTCCAACATGTCTATCCTAATAATAAACGTCTACTTTTTGCAGCTTTGTCAAGGCTGTTGGGGTTTGTTTCATGACAGTTTGTGAATCAAGCTATCCAACTGTCTTGGCATTTTCGTTCCTGGATGAAATTCAGCGGGAATTTACAGTGAACTACCAGAGTCAAGATGTTCAGAGGGTCAGAAGGCCATACTCATTTATTGAATTTGGTAAGTTATAACGCGTTGTCTTTTTTGTGTTTCTCTGATTTATCTGTAAATTACTTTGAACAAATAATTTTCAGCTTTTATACTAGCCAGGCCCGTAAAAAGGTCCGCATTTGGGGGTTTAATATAAAGACGACTAAAAAGCAAGAATAGGTTTATCGTAACAGTTGGTGCTACCGTAAATCGAAACGACTAAAAAAAACGGCCATAAGTCTGTTTGCCCCATAAATTTGGCTTTAAAGAGTCCAAGTTTATGAAATTTGCACCTACCCCTCCCCCCCCAACAAAATTCCTGCCTACGGGCCTGCCTAGACTGGCCGATAGTTATGGTATTTTGTTCCTTTTTCTCATTAGGGCACGTACATATAGTTTAGATCTTGCAAACAAAGGGCCGGGGAGACGTTACCAATTTAATATGGCCGTAATGTAAGCCCGGTGCCGCTACTACTCCGACAATCATTTTCCATTTTTAATTACAATTCAAGCACGTGTATCGTTCCTTGAACCTGTGCCTCGTGTAGAAAAGCAAATCCAAGGGGAATGTTTTTCTAGTCATGCTAATAAAACAACCGGCCACTGTAAAAATTGCTTTGTTTCCTGCTTTTGCTCAGCAATTCTTAAACGAAATGGGGACCCTTAATTTCTATTCTCATTTGATTTTAACCGAAACACACAGTGTAACACTTGTTGCCTGTTTTATTGCTGCTTGCTTTGGGTTTTCAAAGTTTTTTAAAAAAATAATTATCGTATCCTAACTTGTACTCTATTTTAACCTTCTCGTTGCTTTTTTGGTATTCAATAAGTTCGTCCAAGACACTTTTTGGTAATAGAAACACAGGTTTACTACCTAAAGAAAATTCTTCCAAGCTGGCGAGTTTGCCGAAAAGTGGGGGGGGGGGGGTGTGATCACCCACCGTAGCTTCTTATAGTCTGGGCACCCCTTTTTGTTTCATTGTTGGGATTCTTCTAATATGGTCAGTCAACGAACGAGCCACATTTTGAAAGAAATTGTGTTTTCAATCTGGGACAAGGTAGGGATTTTTGTTGCAAGTCGAAGACAGGGTATCAAAATTCAACCAAATTCTGGTCTAGAACAGGGTATAACATTAGGGGAACCAGCGACAAATACCCTCTAAACATTGAGAGTACTCCCGGGATTGAGTTATAAGAAACTTGTACTTTTGTATGCTGTATGCACAGATACTTTTATACAGAAAACCAAGGGGAGATACAACAGTCCTCGCAACTTGACTTCAAGGTTGAATCTTAACCAGCTAAGTAAATACTTACACAATGACCCTCCGTATGAGATCAGCGCAACTGAACTGGGTAATGAGACTGACAATGGAAAAGTCAAGACATTTAAAACTGGAGGTAATTAAAAGATAAGGTTGCGTATACTTGTATTTGAAACTTATGTTGGAAGTCTATCCTTTAACCAGGCAGTAGAACACTCACCGACGGACCTGTGGTTTAACAAGTGTAGTTAGGAACTGAAATGACACTTTATTTAAAACTTTATAAAACAGGTTACTAGTAATGAGTAGAAATGTTTTGAGATAGTACAAGAACGAGGTAAAAATCACACAATAACAACTTTGGCTTAAATTGGCACACTTAACACACATTATAACATACATCTATCTATCTTTAATCAAGCTCACCGGAGGAAAGAGTACAGAATTCTGTAATAATACGAACAAATTATTCGAACATGTAGAAATCGCTATTTTTGTACCAAAGCTCCATACCTGCAGTACGATATCGTATGTTCGCAATGGGTTTTGGAGGCATAAGACTGAAATGAAAGAAGGGGGAAGGTGCTTTTCCGCGGAATAAACACGTGTTGAAGTAAGTTTACACTACCCCTCATTATACATGTATGCATAAATTATGCAGAAACAATAAACGTTAAAGGAACCCACTTTCTCCAAAACGTTGGTCACATAAATAGAGGATGCTTTAACCAATCTCTCGCGCAGCAGTTGTTTTGTGAAAAGTCCAATAGTGTACTGTTTCCTTTTTAGGTCCGCCACGGCAGTTAGTACCACTGTCCTGGGTTGGAGGCACAGCCTGCATGCTGTCTGCGATCTGTGCCCTGCTAAACTTCCTCAGATTTGTGCCGCTTCTTAACTTTGTGAATGTTGATGATGAGGTATGTTAACCCTCCATAGTGTGAGGGTGTGGGGTGGGGTATGGGAACCCTGAAGAGAAAAGGGGTAGAAGGCAAAAGGACGGCAAGTAGAAGGGAAAAAGGGAAAATCAAACTACATGTGTTGCGGTACATTTGACGTTACCTCCTGTAAATTAGGGAAGGAGTCCAGAAGCAGGTGGAAGGACCCGGAAGTGAAGGTATCTGAAACGGGAATTTTCCGGTATTTGGCGTTGCTTTTTTACAGTTTGATTGGGGCTATCATTTTCAGGTTTACATAATTGAGTTTTAACATCAGTACTTTTAAGTACCGATTACCAAACAAATTGCAAGATGAAAATTTCGGCCTGACACTGAGTCAAATACAACCAACTTTCTCGGGTTGATGTTTATACATGTGTTGAGTTCAACTTAAGAAATGTGATACCAGAGAGACACGGGAGACCAACTTCCAGGTATACAAAAGTCGAACTACATCGATGGCAATAATTGTAGGCATGCCATACCAGGTAAAACGTCTTGTTTGCACTACCAGTGTTTACTTGCAAAATAGGCAGAACTACATTGATAAATGCAAGAACATTTTATAGATAGAACATAGCTGGTGGAATTGTTGCTAAGATATGCTTTAGGCATGTTTTCAACAATAAAAAAATTAGCTTTCTTTGCACCTTGTTTTCCCGTGAATAAGGACACAATTTCTAACGTACCCTCTGAAAACCAGTTGTCGTTTCATCGTAACAACTTTGACGTTTTCTTATAAGAAATAGTTAAATGCATGGTGTATCAAGAAGGGTGCACACAAAAGTGGCATTCTCCGTGTTTGTTTTGCTTTTCAGTCTGAATCAACCTTGGTGTCAGCCTTTGTTTTCTTCCTCGCTGGTCTTATAAACTGTCTTCTGGTAAGTAGAGCTGCATTGCAGTTGAACACTGCACGGCTTCGATTAGCAATCGCAACCAACAAATAAACTAATAATAACAGCATAAGTTTCTCTGTCTGTGCTCCCACTTTGTGGAGGAACTTGCCAAGTGACATCAGGTAACCTAATACTTTTCACCTTTTTAAAAGTAAACTTAAAACTGTTTTAAAACAAGCTTTTTAACTTTTTCATTTTTGTTTTCATAGCCATACATTCAAAAACATATACACCTCACTTTATTCTAATTTTTATAACTTTTTGGTGTAAAGCGCCTCTGAACATTTGGAAAGATGCGCTAAAAAAATTTTAATTTTTTTTTGTTATTATTATTATTATTATTAATATTATTTCGTATGGTGTGATCGTCCGGGTGAGAGTAGTTCTCAGAAGAACTGTTTTTGGTGACTGACGTTTCGACTACCTGTACGGAAGTCATCTTCAGAGTCATTACTATATTATTATTATTGTTGTTGACTTTTTTATTAACTTTTTTGTTATTATTGTTATTGTTATTATTATTATTATTATTATTATTATTGTTGTTGTTGTTGTTTATGTTGTTGTTGAATACGTTAAATTTTCTAATGCTTGGAAACCAAAGCTCGCCTGATTAGTAAATCAGGTCTCACGATGGTTTTTTGCCAACCAGAACACAGTCAACGTCTTTAGCCCACAAGAGCACGCGAAAATTTTGGCCAAACAGAAGACACAAAAGGTTTTAGCCCAGCCACACGAACTAATATCTTTACCAAACTTAACACACTGGTTGTGGCCAATTACGTCACACGATAGTATTCAAGCGACCACAGCACGCATTGGCCTGGTATGCATTGTACGAGTTTATTGTCTACCACTGCGATAGGTTGATATTTTTCAGCAAGTCACAATCTGCCATACTTTGCTCATTTTATTGCAAACTTCACTTTCTTGGAAAGAACAAGAGAACAGTAAAACGAACTAATGTCATGTTACCATTTTCATTTGCAGTGTTATCTTTTGCTGTTTCCAGTCAAATGGCGTCTACTGCTGGCCCGTTTTACAGTGGCTTCACTATTGGGCATTGTATATTTCCTACGCAACCTCAGAAACACTTGGCAGATTTTGTTTCACTGCGTTGTTGCCGTTTTTGTCCTCTACGTTATAACAAAACGGCAGCTGAAAGAGAAACCTCCCGATTATAATGTATAGAAACAGAATTTTACCAAACTATTGTTCAGATTCTTATTAAAGCTTTGCAAATTTTATGAGCTTTTCAAAACTTCGTATCAAAACAAGCTCGTTTACTGTCGTTTATCGGTGTGTCGAACGGCGGTGTTTGAGATCTTCATTTAATAAATGAAGTACAAGACCGTTTAAGCCGGACTATCTACTTAGTTAAAAGGGCGATAATTTAACAGGAATGTCGAGAAGTAAACAACTAGTGGTGTACTGTCTGAGATGACGGACGCGCGCAATTTTAGTGTCATTATTTAATACTTTCTGCGCGTTTATCATTTCAGGCCACGTTTTTTGACATACTGAAATATAATTCCCCAACTCACGATGAGTTTGACACACAAACTAGCAAGTATACTGTTTCATATAAGCAGTGAGTTCATTGCCTTTGTTTAACTTATAGAAGTTACCCATGTAGCATGTTGGGATTTGTTAGAACAAAACTGCGATGTTTGATAACTTCATCCAACAAAGGAAACGTTGGACCAAGGCAATATCAGACAATCTCCTGTGTGGTTCAGCTCTTGAGCGTGAAGGAGCAAAAACTCAATAGATAGAGACTTTGTTTTCCCATAGTTCCAAAAATCAGCTTCCTGTATAACAGGTTTTATGTTAGTCAGCTGAAAGAGTCGATACTTTGATCAAATGATTGAGTTTTCAGCGGATACATCTTGCTAGAGGGAGTATTATGCTAACTGACAGTCAAATGATATGAATGCTGCAATTAATAATCAAACGAGGGAAACTCAGCAAGTTTTGTTCGCCCAAGGTTATTATGGCTGACTATAATAAGACTAATAACGTGGACTCGCAGAGCAACCAACGTGCAAATGGCCGAAATAGCGGATTTGGCGGATTCGAGTTCTGATCTCAGGCCTGGTTTCTATCCTAGTGCCAACATGGGGGGGGGGGGGTATATGATTATTTCGGAGTTTCAGTTTTTAAAGCTGCCTTTCTGATTGCCTTCGTGTGCATCTTTTCAGAGTTGGTGTATTTCCAGCAATTTGAGAAGTGCCGCAAAATTTAAGTATTTTCCGGGGTACCCCCCAAGAGTTTGGTCGCGCCTTAGTCGCTCACTCCACCAAGAATCTCTTTCTTTGCAAAACTCCAAACTTGAGAGCCCTGCTGTAACATAAATAATAAAAATTTACAAGGCCGACAGCTGTGATCTAAGTAGGCGAAATTCCAACTCAGGGGAACTCTGTCCCAGCTACAGGTCACTTACTAACTCAAAAGATCCTGGATCGC
>JAOBYE010438864.1:0-13867 GCA_025403585.1 Parazoanthus swiftii | reverse complement strand
TTTACTTTACTTTACTTTACTTTACTTTACTTTACTTTACTTTACTTTACTTTACTTTACTTTACTTTACTTCACTTTACTTCACTTCACTTTACTTTACTTTACTTAACTATACTTTGCTTTGCTTTGCTTTGTTTTCCTTTGCTTCGCTTTGCTTTACTTTGCTTTGCTTCGCTTTGCTTCGCTTTGCTTTGCTTTACTTTATTTTACTTTACTTTATTTTTGCCGTTAGAGGAGAGGTTTTGCCATGAGAAAAAACGTTTTGCCGTGAGAGTAGGTTTTGATCGAAGAGTGCCTTTTGCCCGTCTAAGATAGTAAGCTATGCCACGAAAAAGTTAAAGTGGATCGCCGTACTTGATTGAAGCGCTTGTTTAATTACTTTGTGCAACTGGCCTCAACAAATATATGGAGCGAGTGTATATGTTTTACGGAAACCTTTTTAACAAAAGCTGCAGTCAGTTCTTAAAATTACGGCAACATAAGAAATGCTTTACTTAATTTAAGTAGAAACAGTTGCAACCAGTTTGTAGACAACTATAGAAAGAGAGAGAGAGAGTTTGCTTTAGTAGGCAAACGACACCCAGTAAGATCACTAAAATATATTTAAAACAAAAATTAGGCCTAAAATTGCTGTCACTGTGGAATGAAGGGACCGAAATCCAGACTGGTTCTTTGATAACATAAACATGAAAATATGTAACATTATAATTGATCATACATTACCCTTTCACATTAATCTGGCAAGACAGATATTGGTCTACTAATTTTTTTGCCTTGGTGCGATCATCATTTTTGTACAAAGGAAAAAGTGTAGGCATCATCACGGTTGCCATGGAAGTTGGTAAGACGCCAGTTACCCCATCCTTCCGTGGTCACAGGCCCTTAAGTCTATCAGCGGATTTATGTGATCGCCTTTTTTAGCAGGTCAAAAGTACTTATTATAAACTTCTCAATATATGACTTTAGATAAAAATAGTAAATTTAAAGTGAAGTCTGCATCCCATGTTTGTCAAACTTTTAAGTAAAAGTATGGAGTTTTCGCTTGCTAGCAAGATTTTGCCATCCTGTCAAGAATCTCTTACATTCACGTACAGTTTCTTACAAAACTTCCAAACATCTATCTTGAGTATCCAATTAATAACTGCATGGAAGTTGTTTTGATCATGCAAGAATCTATTCATACATAAGGTCATAAACTAGTAGCTCTCACACTTCAGTGCCGAGTAGGCAGAGCTAAGAGATAAAGGTTTTATTATCTATCGCATATTGAAGTTATGATAACTGACATAAAACAGATAGTGTAAGTATGAATCAGCCGACTATAAGACAAAACAAATTGATGCAGAGCTACCGAAATCTCACCAACAGCTTTAATCCGCAGTTTATGTTGGTTTCTCGTTCTAAGTATTTAGCTCTAGTTACTAGTTTCAAGACTTGAAGAAAATAATACTTTTCTTATTGCAATTACTCTAAAAATCAAATGTTAAGTGGTTCAAAGTCACTCAAAACTGTTTATACTGAAGCAATCAAAGGCGTAGCCACAGGACCACGTGATCAAAACAACAGCCTCTCACACCTTAAATTCGTTGTTTTTAATTGGAGCACAAAAAGGTTAACTGTTGCTGTTAGCTCATTATTATGCAATTCCATCTTATAAATATAAGGTTTTCAAAGGAAACGGATGTATAAGCCATTCTAAAGTTATCGTAGCTGAGATAAACTTGGTAGCTAGTGTACGCGAAGTGCATCTGCAGATGTGGCAAACATTCGAACGGTACTCAAGTAACTTTGGGGAATTAAGTGAAGCTCAACTGATCCACCTAACGAGTGTGTCACGCAAAAAGGGAGAGGGCGCAAAACATGCTCTTTTCACTGAAATCTCCAGTAAGGCAAACCAACTAGCAACTGTAACAAAAATGCTCACGCAATTCTAGAAGTGCTCAAGAAAGCTATAAAAAATAGAGAAGAGCGCAGTTGGAGTATCATACAGCGTACGATAAACACTTCAAGTGGATAAGTACACACTAATGTATACAGACTTGAAAAGGTTTCACGCAGATAAAAAAAATGGCACTTCAAATTCACTTATCTCTCCCATTCCTAAATTCGCTGACAGGCACGGGCAGTTTTCACGCTGTGTGTACATGGAGTGTTAATTGTCACAAAATATCAAGTAAAACTAATGTAAAAGTCTTGCTGATCTATATAAGTCATTCATACAAATAATTTCATCCGATGTCCATTTCACAGCAATTGTTACATTATGGTAAACACTTTTACTGTTTTCATAGAGAGTTGAGCTCGTAACAGCTCTGGTGCATCTAATTGATCAGTGATAGGAAAGCGGTGCTTCGGATTCTTTGTTCACATTTACTACTATGCAGAATTAACAACTCACAGTTGATTTGATCAAGAATGTATTCGTGAACAAAACTAGAAACGTAACCTCAAGATCATAAACTTGAGCCTCTCACATTTCACTGAGTAGACGCTCAAAGATAAACTTTGTCTGTTAACTCAATATCACTTAATATATTTCATACTGAAATTATGATAACTGACATAAATCAGTGTATGCATGTATTAGCCAAATTTATGAGAAATAGAAGTGAAGCACAATTAAAACCGCAAAATCTCACCAACAACTTAAAAACTACCCTGATGAGCTTTTGTGTTGTACTTCTTGCATGAACTAAATATCTATCTTTGGTTACTGGTTTCAAGTAGAAAAATGTGCAATGCTTATTTTTCTAAAGGAGATGAATTTTAAAAACGAAATGGTAAGTAGTTCGAAGTCATTCAAAGATGTTTTGGCCGGAAATAACTTGAAAAGCAAATAAAGTGTAACCACACGACCACGTGATCAAAACAACAGCCTCTTGCACCTTAACTTCATCATTTGTACTCGAAGCACTAGGATTACCCTTTGCTGTTTACTCGACATTAGCAGTTTCATCTTGTTAGGTTTTCGAATGACATATAGTAGTACGAGCTATCATGAAGCTTTCATAGTTGACATAAGCTAGACGGTGTACGTGATTGCACACGCGATTTGGCTTTCGTTCAAAATATACTCAACTCTCAACTAACCGTGAATAAAAGAAGTGAGACAGAGCTAAAAGCATCCAGCACTTACCGCATTGAAAATCCGAATGATATTGTGGACACGGAACTATTAGAAAAAAACGTTTATTAAAAGAATGAGCACAATTTCGATAGAGGAAAAAGATGTTTTTTATAGGAAGGTTTTTGTGTGTTTCGCTTTGCTGACAGCTTTGTAGTTTCTCTGAAAATTAACCGAACTCTTTGACACGTCAGTAAATAAATAAACATGTCTTGTCTACAGTGCAGCACTAGTTACATTTGAGTTCAGCTCTCTCCGAGTCTGAAAGCATTAAAGTGTTTATTGTATCATAACAATTGTCTTGAAAAGGACCGGATGATACGAGTGTATTTATATATGGAAAACATATACAGATCAACAAGAGTTTTGCATCCAATTTATTTGGTGTTAATTTTAAGATAGAAATCGTTTGTAACAAAATAAACCTAGTATGGGCAGTATGCGTACAACGTACAAATTACTCCTTTTTTTATCAGCAATTTTAATAAAAACGGAGTGATAAAGTGAATCGTTTTTATCTATGAGACTGACTGTAGTGCCAATACTTTATCATTGTCAAGTCTCTCCAAGGTTTGTATACCTGAGCGCGTACTTGTTTCCTTCCAGTAAGTGATCTTAGAGAATGATCCATAGAACCAATACTTTTGACAGTTCCGTGTCCACGTATTAGATCTAAGCTGTAATCCAGTGAAGTGGTGGCACGTCAGCATATAACAGTATAAGTCGTGGTGCACACCCATGCAGTCTTAGAAGAGAACTGTAGAAGTGTAACTTCAGGATCAGTAGTCCAAGGCTGTGAAAGAAAATAAGGTCCCCGTGTAACCTCGGAGCTGCTGGGTAAGTTTGTAGCTTTGTACCAAAATCCGAAATTTGGATTATTTATTAGTGCCCTAGAAGATCGGAAAACATACTGTGAGAGAACTTGGTTTTCAGCATGTGCTGGGTGACTGTACACCGCGACTTTCCAAATTTGAATGTCCTTTTTGCTCGCATTAGTATTGAAACTCGTTACAATACGATTGACTTTCATAAGGCCGAACGAAACAATCAGTTCAAAAAATCTCTTACAAAAGTTACAAAAAAGGGAGTTTTTGTGTAAATATGGGGGTATCGTTCGACCTTTTTAGTTGTGCTTCGCTCATTTTCTCGCGATTACTTAGATATCATTTGAACGAGTGCCAAATCAGTTAATGCAAGCGAGTACACTGTCCAGTTTATTTTATTTACAAAAACTTTGGAATAACTCATACAAATTTTGTCATTTGAAACCCAGCCAGATTAAATTGCTTAGCGTCGAGTAAGGAGTAAACGGAATCATTGTGCTCGGCTATTGTTTTAATCATATGGTTCTACGCGTGGTTTGCAGCATATTAGCTTTAATATTAAATGTTGTTTTTATTGAAACAACTTTGGCTGTCTTCAAACTATTACCCATTTCATTTTTGAAAGTCATTACTTTAGAAAAAGTAGTTCGTGTTATTCAATTTACTCATTATACTTAATTGCATATTTATCAGCTGTTGTTAAAAGACTCTTTTGAACGCTGTAAACCTATAGGTGTTTCAACGAATTGTCCATCTATCTCGCTTATTTATCCAGTGACTTTCCAAACGAAACATAGAAAATATTCACCTGTTACAACAAGTCTACCAGGTTTTAGAATGTAACTTGTGTGTTGAGATGAAGAAGGGGTCTAAGCGTGAAATTAATGGATTAATCGAGTTCGGAAAAATACTGCTACTTTGAAAATATTTTCATGTTCGTGCTCATTTTGACGACCAAAAGAGCGGTGGAAAGCTATAATAAAAAGCTTTTTACAAGGTGATACATTCTTTGTTTTTTTTTTCAGGTACAAATCATGTTGAAGTTATTTGTCACTCTAGTTGTCGCTGCATCTGCAGCAAGGTTTGTACCTTTTCAACACTACTCTAATTGATTTCAATGAAATCTAAGTCATTTTCTTCAAAGGACGAACTCATACTTTTCCTGTCAATTCACCTAATCAAAAATGTTTTCAGCAGCATTAAACACTCTCACACTAAAATTTAGACAGTATCAGTTAGCTCCATTGCTCGGGGAGAAACATTTTCTAGTTGTATTCTAGTTGCAAACCAGAACGCGTGGTAATTTATGCGCGTGTAATTACCTGCAGTTTGGAACTCGATACATTTCCACACAAATTTACTGAAGCAAGAAGAAAACATCCTACAGGTTTATTAAGGATATGCCATTCAGTTTGGTTCCAGTACCATACTATTAAAATGCCTTTAGTTTGAGTTAGCCATGTGCTAAACGAATGTTCAAATTTCTTTTGACAGCAGCCAATTCTGCCCTGGCGGAAATTCATACACTCACATCTATCGAGTGGGAGCTAACGCCTGCCCTTGCAACGCGAGGAACGAGGGAGCACTACGTTATCGGAGCAAAGTACTGGAGGTCTGTAACGGAAAACAGTACGTACACGTTGGTTGTGGAGGCCTCGGAAGCAGGTGTCAACCTGCTTCGTCTTGCAAGGAAATCCTCAAAGCGAATCCGTAAGACTTCCGATTTGTATCTGTGTTATAGACTGTCAAACATGAAAGGCTTCTATCATAAAGTGAAAGCCTTTGATGCTGTTTAACTCTATCCCGTCAAAGCTTTTTTGAGGTCTCTCAGTCCAAGGGGGGAGTGGGGGGGGTCCACCCCCATAATATCCGTAGTTATGATCCGAACTTCATGAAACTTTGTACAAGTAACAATGGGCAGTGAAAAGAGGGGTTTAAGCATTGTACAAAAAAAAAAAGAAAGAACTGAATATTTAACTTTTGCTACCTACTTTTAACAAAAGTTAAAGATTTTAATTTCTTAAAATATCTCCAATTTCTTTGATTTGACCGAGTAATCAACGGCAAACACTTTGGTCACCTTACTGAAAGGCATAAAATAGACTTTTTTGCCAAACTCCAGCTCATGATTTCAAAAAGCAAAGGTTCAACTTTTATTTTTCTTTCCTGTGACTTTCATTACGACTGCAACTGTTTTGACGTGTGTGCTAAACTTTGTCATAACTCTATAGAAACACCAAAAATGGACTGTACTACATCAAACAAGCACATCAGGTTGTCCAGAGGTACTGTGTGATGAATTCGATCTGTGGAGCCGGTGGCTGGAATTTGATGATGAAGTTGGACGGTAGTAAGGTAATTATCGATGGTGACGAAGTTAGTTGGGTCTGTTGTTTAATTCAGTTGCTGCATATTAACTTAAACGGCCCAGCCTTTTCACTTATATGGTTGATGGTTATGCATGGTTTTCGATATGTCTTGTCCGTATGGCTTCAATTTTGGCATGAGTGTTAAATAGTTTACGCCCTTTCAACTAGTATCGGTCACATGCTAGTTAGACCGCCGCCATGGCTGCAGGAGCCGATAGAATGACGTAATTTTGCTGAAATTGCTTGTTTTTGAGAATTTCGGCGGTTTAAATATACCTGTCTAGAAGTATGTTATAAGCATATTTATGCCAATATAAACAGTATATTTTGCCAAACTATCACTTAGAACATTAATTTGTAATTTATATTGCAATAAAACACAGGTGACTATATCAGGCTAGATTTTGAAAAAAGTGCCTTGACCGCGGCAAGATTATACAGGGATCACGGCCCGACCTCCCCAACTGACCTCTTTTAAGCTCTTGTAAAACTCGTAAATCTTTGAATATCCTAAATGTTCTGGACATTTTCAAACAAAGCGAAATCCAGAGAGCCGCTAACATGTCTTCTCATTGACTTAGACCGGAAACCGATAGGTGCAAGTCGCGTGTTTTCAACAAAACCTGAGGTTGACGGGAAAAGGCTCTTCAAATCACGCTACCGTACAACGTTTCAATTAAAAATTGTGAGCAACGTAGAATCGATAAATTAAAACCATATGACGAAGAAAAGATCTTGAAATTCCCTGTCTTTTGAGAAAAAGTGCATCAATTCCCAGCAGGCAGACCGAACTTACGGCGATTTCAAGAGAAAATGAGGCCTACTTTGTCCCATTTCAGCAGACACCTTTTGCAAAATCCTGCCAGATATATATGTAAGTAAAAAAAGTATAAGCAAACGAATAAAAGTCAAAGAAGACATGTCAGCTCATTCTTCATTCATTTGATGCCTTGTTTTAACGTTTTGTTTCATTTCAGAGAACTTTCCGTTATGATTCCAACTACTGGCGGAATAGAGCGGTTTACAACACCGAGGCAGTCAATGGAGGGCTAGACAAGCAGGAGATGAAATTGGACAGCTACCATCTCCTTTCCTTTAACAATCTTTGCGTTGGAATGAGAGTCGGGAACGGCGCAATCAGATGGCTGAAGATTCCAAAGAGGGCTCGCTCTCTGCACAGTCTTATCGCTGATGGCAGGTACCGAGCTACCAACTTGGGCAGAAACGCGTGGAAAAGCCTCTTGAAGGGTTCGTCCCTTCAGCTCCACTGTAACAGGGAAGGCTTCAATGCATATCATAACGGCTCAAGAGCAAGAATCGGTATTATAAGCAACCAGGAGAATGAATGCCATTCCCCTGATTCCAGGATCGCTTTTGGTGGAGAGGGAGGCTACTGCAAGCAAAACAACAACAATTCCGTGGGAAACGAGGCCAGGTGCCATCCCGACAACGGTGACAAGAGCATCGCTGCGTTTGGTTACATTTTGGCTCAGTGATCATTTAAAGAGAAAAGTATGATCTTAAGTACTGGGGTCAGGTTATTAGTGCTGTTTTTTTTTCAGCGGATGCCGCGTGGCTACGCTGAGCATTTAACGGACTCGTTAAGCATGTTCGCATATATGTATCTCTTGTATTTCTTAATTTCTTCACTGAATATAACTTGGTTGTAGTTGTTGCCCCGCAACTGCCATCAGATATCGTGATTCTTTGACCAGGATATCACTTTAATTTTCATTCTAAAACTTGAGCAACTGTAAGCTGAATGAGGGAGAAAAAAACTGAGAGACAGACAGACAGACACTCACACACACACAGACAGACAGACAGACAGACAGAGAGATGGAGACAGAATTAGAGAGAGAGAGAGTTTGAAAGAGAGAGAGAGAGAGAGAGAGTGAGAGAGAGAGAGAGAGAGAGAGAGAGAAAGAGAGAGAAGAAAGAGAGAGAGAGATAGAGAGAGAGAGAGAGAGAGAGAGAGAGAGAGATAAGGTAAGGTAAATTCTTGCTTTATTAACATGATACAACAATCTTGTACATTGTCAAAGTTGTCAAAACGTAACAGTTACAAAGTCCTTTTAACGTATTAGTATTATCGCTACAATTTACATAAAATTGCTGTATTGTTAATTATTTTCATTACACATGTTTTAGATATTGATGTGGTAGCTGTCGTCAGACAGACACACACACAGACAGGCAGACAGTTTCAATTTTTTTTTCAATTTATTCTTGATCTAAACAAAATTTAGCATCCCTGCAGCGTAGCTGCATCTAAGGTTTAATTTTCATAAATTTTTGTCGTTAGTTCTACCAGCGGATTTATTTGATCAGCTGATCGGTTTTTAGCAAGTTAAAATAGTACTTAATATAAACTACTCTGTCAGGTTTTATGATTTTAGATAAAAACATTACCGTAAGTCTGTATCGCATGTCTGTCAAACTTTTAAGTAAATGTATGCAGTTATCGCTTGCTACAAGATTTTGCCATCCATTCAAGAATCTCTTACACTCACTCTTATATAGTTTCTAACAAAACTTCCAAACATCCAACCAACGCATGTTTCCAGTTTGACTCTCCATTTTTTGGCAAAATTTTTCCTAATACCTAATACTGAAATCCGAACTTCTATTTTGAAAATAATGGAAATGATACCATAAGAAGGAAAAGAGTTGAAAATACACAGAGTCGGGCAGGTTGATGTTTTGATCCAGCACAAAATAAATGATTCCGACCACCACTATCCTAATATCGATAATGTACTCAGTAGGAATCTGAAGAAACTCAAACATGATGCCGGGTGCAATACCTTGTTTCCCTAATACTCTAAATTGCCCTAAAGTAAATTATGATTCATTGTGTAAAAAAATTTGCGAAAGTCCAAAACTACTTCGCAAGAAAATTCTCCCTTTTCAATCGCTTCCTGGATTTTGCCAACAATACTCAGAATATTGCATGTTCTGTAGAGTAATTAGAGCGAAATCCCAGTTGTTTTTCATAGATAAGGTTGCGTTAGTCAGTGAATTTAATTAGTTTTTATACATTAATTTCTCTAGAACTATGTGTTAATAACTGATAGCAGCGAGATTGAGCGACGATTGCTCACATTTGATTCTAATCCATTTTTGAAGAAAGGGGGCTTCAGCTCGGGAACAATTACTTTAGCAAAGGAACTGTTAAAGGCATCTTCTAATGATTTTGATATTACAGTTTTTATAAGTTTTATTATCTTTATTGGTATACTAAAAGGTTCTGTAGCTTTGGACACATTGAATTTTGATACTTCTTGTTCGATTTCTGCAGCTGATGTTAGGAGTAAGAAAATCCATTATGAGATTGTGGGATAAAGAGCGTGCTGTCTCATTTTTGATATTTGCAAAACATTCATTGAAGACTTTCGCATATTGCTTTTTGGTCAGTTATTTCATTGTTATGGTTAATTTTATTTGGTATTTAATTTCGTTATGATTCAATGTTTATGGCACAGTAACCAGTACTTTTAACAGTTCTATGTATTAAAATTAAAACCGTTAAGTCACATGTCGTGTTCCAATCCCTAAATATATACTTCAAACATATTCGCCGGCCAACCAAAATATTATGTTCCATTTAATACATTTATATACATGTTTAAATTGTATGCCATTCAGCTGTTGGTGTTTTGTTAATATGATGGCATTAATTTAAATGTACTTTCAAAGTTGAATAAGAGTTTGAAAAAGTAATACGACATCAGCTGTGTCACTTGCAAAACTTCTCTTACTACCAGCTAAGTTAAAGTATCGAAAATTATACACAAATGGAAAAGAAATACATGTTTTACTGAAGCACAACTGAAGCCATGGTCTGCTACACCGATATTCGTGTTTCCCATGCAAGGGTAAGTTTTTAAATATGAACCTACTTCAATATTAAAATTAATGAAACTGCAGAAAGTCACAAGAGTTTAGAGTCTCGGCAACGTTTTACTTACCCGTTGTAACTTCTAGTATAACATATAACAAAAACTTGAAGGATTATGTTTCTGACATAATTTTTGTAAACTTTTTATTCTCAACTACGTTTCAAGTATCAATACGTTCAGTGAAAAACTCGAAATCTGTATAAATTCAAGTGGAACCCTCTCAGTTTTGTCAAAGACCTTAAATTTAAGTGTAGCCGGATATTCTTTCTCGGTTCCGTCTTCCACCTGGATTACTTTTCGTGGCATTTAGGTCCTGTCAAAGTTTTGCCGTGAGCGATATTCGAGATGATTCTCCAAAGATTTTTAGTATTAAATGAAGTAATACAGCTCAGGTACGTTTTTAATTATGACAATAATTGCAAACCTGTGCTTAAAGAAGTCTACTCGTAATCTTTACCCAACAACAATGCTGCTTCTCGCCATTTGATATCAACAACAAGTTGATGATCATTCTATTTCTACGGTCACCTATTCGAAGCGAATATGTACCCCTCTTTTATACTCAAACACATTTTCCGCCTAAGGATTTTGCTTTTCAAATCTTTCCACGTACTTGGGAAATTCACCTCGTTTCATAAAATTTTTTAGCGTTGGCACACTTCTCAGGATTAAGTGTTAGTGGACCCATATCTTGCGGATATACCGCTGAAACAGCTTCGAACATTGTCTGCTTCGTTTCGGACGTTGACGATAACTTCTCTATTTGCTTAGGACATAAGGAAGTTCAACGTAAGACGACCCTGACACTGGTTTGTATTTACCTCAATTGATATCGAGATACTTTAGTTCTTTGAAAATCCAACCCATTCCTTTTCTTGAAAGTTTCCAATTTCTTCAAAAATCTTCCTTCTCATACCAATATAAGTCTCACGATCACTTACTTCTGTAACGATATCAACGTATGAATGAAAATAAGCATTTTAAAAGAACCTTGGCTTTTAATAAGCACATGTTAAAAATATTTTTACTCTAATAGGTTTAGTCTCATACTTTAAAAGCTGAATACATCTCGAACCTCGAACCTTTCAGGATCATATTTAGGTTGCCTTTTAACGACTTAAGCCTGTTTCCAAAGATCAGATACGAAAAGGTCTTATTAATCATATATCCTTTTTTATCTCATCCACCTTAATATACAACTCTAGATCTCTTAATAGGCTTAGGGACGAACTCCAAAATCCAATCTGAAAATTGTTTAACTCCTTTTTATTAACAGGAGAGAAAGCTTTTTGTGCTAAGTTTTTTTTTTTTAACGGGGAAACTAACGAGGTAGCTCGTAAAGGAGAAATGACAGATTTGCCTCAATGTTCACCGATAGGTTGATCGAAACTATTTTGAGATCGAACTCCGAGTATGTTTTTCGCATCCTTGAAAACCCAAATATACAACGATTTTTCACCATATCTGCTAACTCTTGACTGTTATTTGATACGATGCCATTTTTTTTTATCTTGGCAATTATTTTTTCTGGAGCGTTTAGACATTTTGATTTAAAAATGTTTAAGACGGTTTTAAGCAACGTTTACCTACGTTTTTGAAATGATACAAAGGTGGGTCTTTGTGGGAGGTTTTGTGCAATTTTGAATAAATGTAAAAGGGGAGTTGATCGGAAATCAGAGATCAATTTTGTTGGTTCTGCGAGGAGATCAGAGGTCAAACTTGTGGGTTCAGCGAAGTGATGAGAGATCGAATTTGTAAATACCGCGCTACGCCAAAATCTACTTTAATACTGCATCTTGGTTAAAAAAGATTAAGTAGTTCCAGAATCCAGGCCTGAGTTTTGCAAAAGCGATCACATGCGGCCGGTTTGGTTTAATTGGCTGGTCGGGAGTTTCAGTTGACATCACAAAATTTAGTGAGAACTCCGAGCTTGGTTAATGTAGAAGGAGTATTGAATTCTGTTGAAGGTAAGTCAAGAAACAAAAGCGTTGTGGTATACAAATTTTGAAATCATTTGACCGTGTAATTCTAAAATGATTGGCACATTTCTGTCGTCTTCATATGCGGGTTACTCACTCGTGACACTTCCATATCCATATTTGGTAAAACTTTTTGATTGGTCGGGAAAGTGTGCACGCCTTCGATTGAAGCTATACACTTCTAGTTTCATGTGGTTCTGATTGTCATTGATAGTAGTTAAGTAATGCATTATTTTTTATAAAAACATATTCTGTGGGATAGAAGTGGTCATATCCTTAACAATAAGTGATATCCCTTTTCATTGTTCCGGCGTTAAATAATGACTTTTAACACAATAGAACTTGCTATATTGGGAGAAAAAAATATGACATGTTTCAGCTGGCAGTTTATTCTATTCTCCTTCTCAGCGGCACTTTTGTTTATTCGGTTTGCAATTTTTTGGCCGCCCCACAAAGACTCACCGGATGTGAATTTTTGCCCGGCGTGAAGTGGCTCAATTACCAGGCTATTAATCTATAACATCATCAGATAACGAATGACGGCACACTTTTGATTTCTGAAAAACAAGCGAGCTTCCTGTTATATGTTGCCGGTTCCGAGACAACTAAAACTTAGGCTACAAAAAAAACCCGACTAACTGCACCTGTTCCATTTATCCCTAATTGGGGAAACTCCGTCAGAAGACGCTCTGGATCTCACAGCCTTTGTGGACAACACGTTAGTTTGTGTAGCAATTTACAGAAACACTTCACTTTGCACCGTTACCAACAACTTTATTCTGTCGCTGGCCCTCACTGATCTACTCATGGCAGTTTTGCTCATGCCTCATAAAGCTTCGGCTTCAGTTGCAGATGAGTGGATTGGGGAATCCTTTGGATTGAAGTTCTATGGATACTGCGGCAATATTTTGCTATCGACCTCACTACTCACTCTGAAGCTGTTAGCAATTAACAGATATTTCCGAGTTGTTAGACTCGCATTATACCCTACCATTTACTCCAAGAAAAGTTCGGCAGTTATGGCTGTTACTGCGTGGATTATACCAGCAGCTGTAATTTGTGTTGTTTGGTCGGTGTTCGGTTCAGAGTTCCGACCCTATCCTGCTAATCCAACAATTATTTTATCTGCGTTTCCCAGAGCAAGTGTGTATTCTACGTTGACTATCGGTGTAAAGAGTTTTTTTTTATTTTTCTGTCTGGTCTCATTAATTCTTCATGCTATGCGAAGATCTACCAAACCATCCATCAACACAACACCGCAGCCGCTCCATCGTTGCAACAAGGAAACTCTTCCTATGGAGTGGAGGAGGCGAAGATTACGAGGATCTTGACAGCTGTTTTGATCGGTTTTTACCTTTGCTGGCTGCCCCCATTTGTGAGCGGTGTTTTAAGGTCATTAACACTGATTGGAGGTAACAGTACTAAATATGCCAATTTTTTTTACACTTTTCCTATTTTTATCAGCAGTGTGATAAACCCTCTGATTTATGCAACAATGAGTCGGCCATTCAGAGTGGAGTTTCTGAAGATAATTCGATGCGAATTCTGATTTGGAAAAGAGGAAAACTGACACTTTTTGACGCAGAAAAAAGGAATTTTACACGGGAGGTAAATGCAAGTATTAATATGATATTTAAAGCGATCTGTCACAACAGACTTATCTCACCCT